>JADNRV010000280.1:0-62896 GCA_015499995.1 Flammula alnicola
AGGCAGCCTAGAAATCCTCGAGAAAGCAAAAGATCACGGTTTCATGGCCACTTGGGCGGCATTCTGGGCAGGGATTCAAGTAGGAAGGAAGAAAGAGTTGCACATCCGGTGGTCTGGAGGCGGAATACGAGGCTTGGGAAGCCGATAGCTGACAAGGGGTATCTCGTTATGCAAGGAGCTACAGTCAAGAAGGCCTACTAGCGGGGGAATGCAGTCGCCTACCGTCGGGCATTGTTGACGCGGATATAATCGTCGTTCAGATGCACCCTTATCGAAGTGCTTGAGCTCGGGTGGCCTGAGGCGTAGATAGAAAAGACAAAAGAAGACAAGAATCAAGTCCTGATAAATCCACTGGCTTCAGAAAGGAGGTGATTGGCTCGAGAACATCTTCGCCGTTCCAGTTGATTCTAGATGTATCTTGTCGGCGACGCTGCAGTGGAACACTACGAGTCCATTCAAGATGTACACAGGTCTACACAGGCCCGTAGCGTCAGAGAATATGAACTACCGGAAAACATATGTCACGGCGAGACCTGTTCATTCAGACTGACAGAAGCTAAGTATCGTCGATGATGATTGTCGGGCTTAAGCAGCAGCGAAGTTCCGAGTCCGAAGCAAATCAGGTTCCGTTGTTTGTCTAAACCACTGTAAACAAACAAGTTCCATATGAGAGGGGTACAGGCACAGTAACTCTCATCGTCTCGTCTGTCGGTCAGGCGTGTAATGACTACGCCAAATTCGCGGAGATCTTCGAATCATGTCAGGTCGTTTGGGACATCTGAGGCAGTCCCAGGCGATATCGACGACAACCCACCATCGGCCGCCCGTCGAATACTCGGGAGGATATCGTTCAGCAGTCTGAGACGTGGACGCCCAAGTTTCTTGACTCCTAGAGGTGAAGGAGCACCGTCGACACCCAGCACGGAGAGGGCCCCTATACCGACCATGATGCATGCCTCCGGAGAAGCCTATATGACCCCGTTGCCAAAGCTCTCTATGATAGTGCTGTCTATTGTGAGTGGCTCTCGGTCACTTCCCCAGAAGTGGTTAAATAATCCAAACTTGATTCTGTCGTTCAGACTATGCTTGGAGAGTTCTTATCTGCAAATGTCTCGACTCCATTCCTGTTGTTCATGGTCAAAGGTTGGTTGTATGTGATTTAATTACAGTCTTCAGTTTTGGTAATTCATTCGCAGGTTTTGGAGAGTTCAAGGATGAAGCAGAAGTTGCATTTTGGACGGGTATTCTAGGTGCGTTTCTCGAAAGTTTTATATCTTCCATGTACTAACCCAAATCGCCAGTATCGACATTTTTCCTGACACAATTCCTCACTTCTCTACTCTGGGTACGTCATCGTGAAATTTTGGAATGAATCTACGTTAATCTTGAATTCATTATGCAGGCTACGGTCGCTGAGAAACACGGTCGCCGAGTAGTGCTGATGATCTCACTCCTGGGCTCCGCCATCACATGCCTCCTCTTCGGAACTGCGACGACCCTTCAGCAGGCCGTCTGTATCCGCCTTCTTCAGGGCATATTCGCTGGCTCAGTGGGTGTCGCACGTGGATGTGTCGCATTCGTCACAGATCCTAGTAATGAAGGCAGAGCTTATGCTATTTTGGGGTGTGGTGCAATTTTTGATATTTTCTTAGTGCAGTGATTGATGCTTCATAGGTTCTGTTGGGGCTTTGGAGGAGTGGCAGGCGCTATCATTGGAGGATCTTGTAAGTCCCATCCTCGTACGAGTGGACCATCCTGAGGTTTTTTTTCACCTCAGTTGAGAGGCCTGCGACCAAGTGGCCAGCCGTCTTCGGCGACGTACAGCTCTTCATCACATATCCGTATTTGCTGCCATGTGGTCTTGCTGCACTAGTAACTCTTATTGGTGAGTGCCCAAGGTACAGTGGGTATCAGATGCTAACTGACAGATGTTTGAAGGCTCCTTTTTGTCTTTGTTCCTTGGTCACGACGGCGGTCCACGCGAGGGCGCCATTCGGCTTTTGCCCGAGAAGATTTTTACGTATCCTGCAATCCAAGAGGAAGAAGATATCACTCCCCAGACTCCGGTTTTCGAAGAAGACGATGAGCCGAGGGGTCTTGCTAGGATTCAGAAAAAACTTTCAAGGCGTTTCTCCGACTACTTTGCAAAACGTGTGCCAGATGCTCATCGGCCCTCTTCTCCACTCGGCCAGCCACCTGTCCCGATGTTTGCACCCAATACACGGCTTGAGCGTACTCGAACTTTTTCCACAAGCAAAACCAATGGGTCTGCGTATGGCTATGGCGGCGCCTATCGCAGCAGACTGGCGAGCAACGCAACGTTCAATGCTCGACGAGGCAGTCTCAGCAGCTCGATGAGGCGCAGACGTGGAAGCAATATGGATGGTGCTCGTTCGGTGATGGAGGGCCCGTCCGAGCTGAACTTCGCGCAACGGCTCCTCCTTGCGAACGAGAATGCTGTGACGAACATCGCGGATCTGTGGGTTGCCGCTGCTATGAATGTAGATAACGAGGACCCATTCGAGTCGGATGCAGAGGGAGAGGATGTTACCGAAGAACCTATCGACTTCGGCGAGCCTTTGACGAGTCTTGATTCAGATAACGATACGAATGCTCCGGCACCTCCGCTTCGTCGAGAGTCGATGGCTGGAACTGCCGCACCGCTCACTGCTCGTTTGTCGAGAACCCTTCATCGACCCAGCATAACGAATTCAATATATCCACCTTCATTGCTGCGACACGCCTCTCCCATTCCCAATCGCACTAATTCCGTCTCCTTCTCGCCCATGGTGCCATCCTCTCCTCGTCGTCTATCTACAAATGTCCCCTCCATCTTCGCCCACCCCGGAGTGAAGACACCTTCCGCGGTGCTTGATGCACAGCAACTCCTGGGTGCTGACATCGATGCAGGCGCCGTGCCATCGGCCGCTTCTCCAGATGTTTTGCGTACCATTACGGAATCAAGGCCGCTGTCTGATGTTCTCTCGCAAGCCGATGTGGAATCTTTGGCCGAGAAACCGCCATCGCTGATGTCGCAGCTGCCGATCGTCGTCATTATACAGTATGGGGTCATGGCTCTGCATACGACGACGCATGACCAGATCTTTATGTCTTATCTTGTTTCGTGAGTCTGAATGGAAGCTTAATTGTGCTTAAAAGTTTAAACTGATGTGATATATGCAACAGTGATACTCAGTCCGGAGGCTTGAATCTCAATGCTGGACATTTTGCACAACTAAGTGTGTTTCCTCGTGAGCTTTCAAGTCGAACCTCGCTGATTGTATGCGCTTGGATAGTTGCTTTGATGTGCCTCGCACAAATCGCCTACCAGTTCTACCTCTACCCGTGCGTAGCCTAACTTTCTCTTCAGGTAACTAACCATAAGCTCAACATCCTATACAGAAACATCGGGTATGCTTACTTACCGGTGTCTCTCCTTCTTCAAACTGACTTTCTTCTTCAGACCTCCTCGAGGCCGCTTCTCGCATCTAGCTATGTTCCGAATCGGAACAATCATGTTTATTCCAGCCTATTTAACAGTCGTTCTATATCGACCTTTCGCCAACGTCCATCCTGACGACTCGAATCCTTTCCTCATGTTTGGTATGTTTTGCGCTATCCGTTTTGAAGTCCAAGTTCTACTTTTGCTTACCTATGATCGTCTTTTCAGTGCTTTCTGTGAGCACGTAAGGACTTTTTCTTTCATCATATCTGAATGAACACTCAACGATAACTCTTCAGTGCTATTCGCTACTGCGGCATCACGTTTGGCTACACTGCTATATCAATCCTACTCAACTATAGTAAGTTAACTCGTCTCCTTCATCAAGCACCGGCTGACTATCTTTGCTTCAGTGACACCTCCCGACGCTGTTGGCTATGCCAATGGAATCGCACAAAGCATTGTTAGTCTTGCACGCTGCGTCGGGCCAGTGATAGGCGGTTATGTGAGTCCCTTTTTTTGCCTTCAATATGATGGCTCCCTAATATCATCCCTCTTATGTTCTGCCTAGCTCTGGGCAGTCAGTGTCAAAGACGGCCCATCTGGGTTCTATTTCGGTTTCGTCGTGTGCGCTGCCGTTTGTGCCTTCACGGTCATGCAAAGTTTCTTGATCCGCTAGATCTCTTCTTTGCTTACCTTTCAATTGTATAACCATGGACAACTTGAAGCCGGATTGACGGATCATCGATCATCTGTCGAGTAATGTATCTGGTGCTTTGGAGCATCATTATCTTGAGTTTTTGTATACGGGACAATTTATCCATAGAATTTACCCACAGACCTACCATTTGTCGAGCTAGTATATATCCTCAACCCGATTCCAATACACAAATTTTGCAGCGAGTGATATAGCCGAAAGCTGACAATTTGAATGTGCGATTAAATTAAGATGCTTATATTAATACGTTAACTGGGAGGGTATGAGGCCGGTGGTATGGGACAATTGCAAGAAGTAATCTAGTATCTACAGCAGAACAATAAAGATATGATAACATGACGAATAGATCAGATGCCGGTCAAAACAATATTAATGCAAGGATATTTTCAAGATGGAAATTCAGAAACTCAATCAAGCTCGAACCAAGTCGAGAAGTGCTTCGCTTGCTGAAAAAAAAAAGATGATAGTGAGTAAACGGGACCAATGAAACTGCAGGATAAGGAAGAACTCACGATCTTGGACATTTTGGTAAGAAGCTCCAGTTTTGTCACGGAAGTGCACGCCTCGGATGTTCCATCGCCTCCACCAGAAACCAAGCCAGGTCGCGTAGTCTACGATGTTTAGATACGCACCCATATTCCTGATTCGTAGTTCGACAAGGTGAGGAGCAGTCATTTTTTCGATGGATTTGAGCAGGGCGTCGAGCGGAGCCATCACTGCGAAATCAAAGACACGCTGCGGAACGCCGACGACGACGTCGACGGTCGGGAGAATACAGATTTTTTCGAGGGTGGGGTGGAAGAGTGGGAGTTCCACGGTCTCGCTGCCTTGGGCGATGACGAGGCTGTGGAGTTTGGGGCAGAGACCGAGGGCTTCTGGGAGGGCATTCTCCGCGGACCATGCAGTGGTGCGGAAAAGGCGGATTTTGTGGCCATGGACGCGGAAAAAAGACATGGTTAGTAAAGGAAAGATGTCGCATTCAAATCGTTCAAGGGAGGGTAGTTGGCCAGAGGCGAAGGAAGCGTATTGAAGGAATGGATCCCAAGTCACAGCGAATTCAGGTCTGGGGGTGTTTGGCTCGGGTATGACACCCAGAGAGAGGGTTTTGAGTTTTGGAAGAAGAAGAATCGGGGGTATGCCATCACTTTCACGCATTGGGAATGAGTAGATGGCTACCAGGCGCAAAGTGACGAGGTTTGGAAGGTCGTTGCATAGTTGGACCAGGTCTTGGAATCGAGGAGCTTCGCCTGCACCACTCCATTCTACACGTCGTAAGGAGCTACCACAAAACGTGACTAAGGCCTTCAGTACCTCCTGCGGGGTGTATTTCTCTGGTGAACTGGGTGGCCCGTTTTTGTTGTTGTATATGAGGAGGTTAGGTGTGCATTTCAGCAGCCGAATAACGTGGGGAAAGCTGTACGCGCCCAGAATCTTGAAGTCGATTCGCGTTGTCCATTCTCCTAAACGTTTGCCGGAGGGGCTTTTGTGGGCCTCGGAAGCTTCCAACAGCTTGACTAAGTACTTGAGTTCCCTGGCACTGTATATGGCCAAATATTCGGCACACATTTCTGTTACCGTGGATCGCCAGCCAGACGACACTCGTGCTAGACTCCTGCGATCTTCAAATAATCCCGGATCGACCTCTGGGTATTCTTCATGCTGGTAAGGCGGCGAGAAGGGGTCGTCGAGTTCTATTGAATTTGCTCCAGCAAGCCTGACAGTAAATGCAATGATTTTCCTCCATATTTCTCGCGGGAGCGTTGGAAGGTTTGGCCGCCCAGGGCTTACAGTTTCCTCAGGTTGACAGTCCCGAGGTTGGGGTTTGACTCTAGGTTGCCAGCTGAGTCTGGGGCGTTTCATGTCGCTATTAGTCTAAGAACTTTGGTCTAAAATCTGTGAATAAAAGAGTGTTTTCTTTCAGCATATCTGTGCAAAGTAACTCAAAGCCGGGTCTGCCTGGAGTGACGTTCAAGGTTCCAAAGAGACACGGAATTTAGAAGGTGAAACATACCACACTGAGATTCTGTCCTCCAGTCTGTGTGAGGGCGACTCCGTCGCCACGTCGACGAGAGCGTGCAGAACGTAACAAAGAAAATAACGTCGAGAAGCAAAGTCCGTTTGAATAGACCCTATGTTGATTCGGCAACTACCAAGGTTCTGTCAGCGGACCGGCCATCACATGGATCAACATTTCTTGCGGACACGGTCAACTTTTTTGAGATACCTTTGCACTCGATATACGGGTTTCCTGCCTCGAAGATGCAAGCCCTGGATATATCCAAGGAGTCTGCCATGAAACGAAAGACCTCTACCAAACTATTGTCATCCCGAAAGAAGGCCAAACTTCAGCACCGTAACGCTGATGAACTGCCGTGGAAGTCAGTCGCGAGACCATCGGAGGCAGGAATAGGTGGCGATGACGGTATTCTCGAGTTAGAAGAAGTAGAGGGTGTCGAGGTTGTCTATGAAACGACAGACGGTGGAAGAGTCGTGAAGTTCAACGTGTGTTGTATTTTTCTATACCGTTTGACTTTTCCTCATTTCTTTCCCGGTTTGCTAGGTTATTTCAGATGCAACTTCAGATGCTGAAGTCATGGATGAGATGGAAGGAATTCATGAAGAAACTCCAATTTCACTGGAGGCTACAGAAGAGCCGATCTTGGTGGAAGATGTGCCGACATTTGACTGTGAGTCTGGATGCCACTAAATGTTACTTGTAAAACTGAAAAGAGGTCGCAGCCGAAAACTTGCTTCCCAACTGGCATAAATATCCTTTGCACCCCAAGATTCTGATGTCTTTGCATGAAAAGGGCTTCTCATCTCCTACAGCTATCCAAGCCGCGTCCTTGCCATTTGCACTGGCTGGCAGAGACGTCGTAGGTATTGCTCAAACGGTAAGAAGACTCTGAGGCAACTATGTCATTGTTCTGACATTTTGTTTTATCTAGGGATCTGGGAAAACTTTGGCTTACGGATTGCCTATGCTTCATTATTTGCTATCCCAGCCTCGACCTTCTGCCTCTCAAAAACGTCCTGTTCGTGCGCTTGTCCTTGCCCCAACTCGCGAGTTAGCCCTACAAGTCTCTTCACATCTCAACTCCCTCTTGACATCGATCGAATTCTCACAAAATGCCACCACTTCTAAGGCCGAGGATCCTTCACAACCTAGCACATCTAATCACGCCGCAAAACCCGTGATCAAAAAGCCCCCTCCGCATGTTAGTATCGCGGCTATTGTTGGCGGGATGTCTGCTCAAAAGCAGAGACGGATTATCGACAGAGGCGTCGACGTGCTGGTGGCTACACCTGGTCGACTCTGGGATATCTTGGAAGACGTGAGCAACCTGACTATCATTTTAATATCTATAATTTAATATTCCGCCTAGGATGATGAACTCGCTAAAGAAATAAGAAACCTCAGATTCCTTGTACTGGATGAAGCCGACAGAATGATTGAAGCTGGCCATTTTGCCGAGTTAGAGAACATCCTGCGTCTTACTCTTCTGGAGGCACAGTATGTTGTATGATTTTCACCCAAATGACACTTTGTCCTGATAATGCCCTTTAGAGACGAAGAGATTCCCGATGAGAATGACCCCGCGTTTGGCGACGAGCAGGAGGAGGAAGAAGATACGAAAGAAAGGATTAAAGATGGCCTTCAGACATTCGTCTTCTCTGCTACTCTGAGCAAAGACCTCCAACGAAACGTCAAGAAAAAATTTCGGCCCAAAGGAACGAAGAAGCATTACAAGCGTGACGAGAAACCGGCCACAACCCTCGGTATGTTTTACGCCCTCGGCCTGTCGTGTTTAGGTTCTAATTTCAACTTATCTCAGATGACCTTTTACTTCGTCTCGATTTCCGAGACCCAAATCCCGAAGTCATCGATCTCAGCCCAGTGGGCGGTGTCGTATCTACTCTCCAGGAAGGAAAGATTGAGTGTTTATCGGGAGATAAGGTTAGCGCTCTGCACTACAAAGTAAAAGTGTTGCTTACTCGGTACCCGTTCGTTCCAGGATGTCTATCTTTATTATTTCCTGCTTCGCTATCCCGGAAAATCCCTTGTTTTCCTCTCCTCGATCGATGGCATCCGACGACTTATGCCGCTAGTCGAGCTGCTGAACATCAACGCCTTCCCGCTGCACTCTCAGTTAGAGCAACGCCAACGTTTGAAGAACCTTGATAGGCAAGCTCTTTTTTTTGACTGTTCGGGAACAGATGCTTAATAATTCCTGTTACTCTAGGTTTACGAATACTCCGAACTCGGTGCTCCTCGCCACAGATATCGCAGCCCGAGGTCTTGATATTCCTGCCGTCGACCATGTCATCCACTTTCAAATCCCTCGCTCTGCGGATACCTATATCCACCGAAACGGACGGACTGCGCGTGCCATGCGGAAAGGTTTCAGTATGCTCATGGTTGCCCCCGACGAGCGACGTGTGGTCCGGGCGCTTCTTGGCAGTCTAGGTCGAGGTAACCCTCTTCTTACCTCCATCGGTTTTACATTCTTCTGATCTATCTTCGTTCTAGACGAGGCTGATATTCCGGAGATGACAGTCGAGCTCAGTATGCTGGACAAGCTCAAAGCTCGAGTCCAGCTGGCTCGAAAGATCGAAAACACCCAACATAAAATTAAGAAAACAAACCACGATCGGAACTGGATGAGGGAAACGGCCGAGGCACTGGGCGTTGATCTTGATTCAGATTACATGAGGTGCGGCGTTTTCGTTTCTTTTTTTTTCCTTGGCTTGCGAACTGGCTGTTCCTCAGTGAATCGGATGACGAGAATAAGTTGTCGAATCAGAAACGAAAGGCGAAGGACCAACAGATGTACGCGATGAAAGCCGAGCTCAAGCGTCTCCTTTCGCAACCCCTCATCGCGAAGGGCGTATCCGCGAAATATATTACCTCTGGCAGTCGATCGATTGTCGATGACCTGCTTTCTGGCGATCGTGAGTCCGTTTCTTTGTTGATCATTGGCATGACGTACTCATTTTATCGCTTTTTTTCTAGTTCACGAAAATATGGTTGGGCTGAAGAAAGCTGAAGCTGGGAGCGAGATGACTGTAGCGAAGAAAAAGAAGAAATCGAAGTCGGCGTCCGTGAAACAGGAAGAGTTTGAGGAGGAATGGGCTGGTATTACTGCTACTGTATGATCTGGTGCAACAAGTATTGCCATGATACGCAGATACAGAGAACGTATCCTAACTTGAGCCTCAAAACCCAAAAAAATTGTTCGAGACTGCAACAGCTGTAAAAAGTAGATGTGTTAGGCTTTATCAGATTAGATTGCCGCGTTTGTGCTTGCTTGCCGAGCCATATTCTTGGGATCGAAATGGTGGCTGTGCACGAAAAAGATGAAGGCGAACTACAAGGTAAAGCACCCTTATTTCCTGCATTCCGGGAAGATGTTTCTGATCTTACTAGTAGTTTTCCAACATCTGCGGCACAGTATACAGACAAGGGAATGTCCTGTTCACTCGTGATGGAAACTCACTCTACAGCCCAGTTGGAAACCGAGTTTCCGTGTTCGATCTCGTAAAGTGCGTTTCGTCTTTCTTAGTGTTTCGCTTTGGTTCGTTAGTCGCTGACCGTTGTTCTTTCTCTCAATAGTAACAAGTCGTTTACGTTTGGCTTCGAAAATCGTAAAAACATCGCTGTGATTGCACTCAGCCCGGATGGAAATGTGCTCGTCTCGGTGGATGAAGGTCAGTCGCATTCTTCACTGCCAATTTTTTGTTCCGACTAATTCTTTTGACATAGATGGTCGTGCTCTGCTAGTAAATGCTCGAAGAGGAGTGGTTCTTCACCATTTCAACTTTCACAAACCGGTTAAGGATATACAATTCTCGCCTGACGGACTGTGCGTATTGGATGCCTAGCTTTCAGCTCACAGTTGTTAACTTAAAATTTCCTCAGGTACATCGCTGTCACACATGCTTCCCATATACAAGTATGGAGGACTCCCAACCATCTTTTGCGCGAGTTCGCACCCTTCACTTTGCATAGAACGTATACGGGACATCATGACGATGTGTTGAGCATACAATGGTCACCGGGTTCATCGTCAGTACCTCCAACATTGTCTTGACGGACACCTCAGACGGTTCTGGCACATAGCTGACATGATTAACTAGATGTTTCATCACCACGTCAAGAGATATGACTGCCCGACTCTTTACACTGAACCCTGTAGAGGGATTCCGACCAAAAACATTTGCTGGGCATCGAGATGCCGTGTTAGGTGCCTATTTTTCTGCAGATGGTAATATAGTATGTGCTGGCATTTCCTTCTTCGAGCCATTAATGCCAATGTCTTCTTCCAGATATACACCGTGAGCAAGGATGGGGCTGTCTTTACCTGGAAAGCGAAAGAAACCTCGGACGATGAACATTCAGACACCGAGGATGAACCGGTAGCATCAACTTCCAACGGCATTGCTCGAGACACAGTTAATCGAATCGCAAACACAAGATGGGGTGTACACAAACGACACTATTTTAACCAGCCCGGGACGAAGGTCGTTTGCTCCACCTTCCACGCTACCTCCAATCTTCTCGTCGTCGGATTCTCAACGGGTGTCTTCGGGTTATGGGAGATGCCCGCCTTCTCGAATATTCACACTCTGAGCATATCACAAGAAAAGATATCCTCGGTCGCTATCAGTCCATCCGGAGAATGGTTGGCATTCGGTGCCCGCAAACTGGGTCAATTGCTTGTCTGGGAGTGGCAGTCGGAGTCATACGTTCTGAAACAACAAGGCCACTACTTCGATATGAACACCCTCGCATACGCGCCTGATGGACAGACAATAGCAACCGGAGGCGATGATGGCAAGGTCAAAGTCTGGTCCACATATTCAGGCTTCTGCTTCGTCACATTCACGGAGCATAGTGCCCCCATCTCTTCTGTGGCCTTCGCAAAGCAAGGCAGCATCCTCTTCTCCGCTTCCCTGGATGGAACAGTGCGGGCCTACGACCTCATTCGGTACCGCAATTTCCGCACGTTCACTTCTCCATCTCCTGTGCAATTTTCGTGTCTGGCCGTCGACCCATCCGGCGAAGTTGTCGCAGCTGGGTCTACAGACTCGTTTGAAGTTTTCCTCTGGTCAGTACAGACAGGCAAGCTGCTAGACGTCATGGCAGGCCACACGGGCCCCGTCAGTTCCCTCGCCTTTTCGCCCTCTGGTGCTAACCAACTCGCGAGTGGGTCATGGGACAAAACGATTCGAGTATGGAACATCTTCGGCCGTTCTGGTGCAGTGGAGCCATTCTCGTTGAATTCCGACGTCCTAGCACTCGCATTCCGTCCGGACGGCAAAGAAGTTGCGGCATCAACCCTGGATGGCCAGATAACGTTCTTCGATATCCAGGAGAGCAAGCAGACAAACGTCATTGATGGTCGGAAAGACGTGTCCGGCGGACGAAAGCTCGACGATCGTGTTTCGGCTGCGAATAACGCCTCTGGGAAGTCGTACAACAGTCTCGCGTATACCGCGGACGGCGCGTGTCTGCTTGCAGGTGGGAACAGCAAGTATGTGGTGCTGTACGACGTCAGGAAGGGCGAGGGAGTGATGGTTAAAAAGTTCCAGATCTCTGAGAACCTTTCGTTAGATGGAACGCAGGAGTTCTTGGATAGCCGAAGAATCAATGATGCAGGTATTAACGTCGACCTCATCGATGACAGGGATGGAAGCGACCTGGAGGATAGGCTCGATACCAGTCTTCCGGGGGCGAGCCGTGGAGCAGGCGACATGTCTATTCGTCGCTTCCGACAAGAAGCACGCACAAAATGCGTCCGTTTCTCGCCAACGGGACGCGCATGGGCAGCAGCGTCTACGGAAGGCCTCCTCATCTACTCTCTGGACGAGACGGTCACATTTGACCCGTTTGATCTCACCATCGACCTCACACCGCAGTCCGTCCTCGAGGTTCTGGCCGAACGCGAATATCTGAAAGCGCTGGTCATGGCGTTCCGTCTGAACGAAAAACCGCTTATCCAGCGGGTCTACGAGAGCATACCGCGGGGCGATATCCGACTCATTGCGCGCCAGCTTCCGGTGATGTACGTGCCTCTGCTTCTCCGCTTCGTGGGCGAGCACCTCGACAAGAGCCCGCATCTGGAGTTCGACCTGGCGTGGGTAAATACGCTGCTCATGGCCCACGGCCGTCTGCTTCGGGACCGCTCGAGCGAGTTTGCGAGTGTGTTTAGGGTTCTTCAGAAGGGGTTAACTGATTTTGAGCAATCGATATCAAAATTGTGAGTGTTTTGATTCGTTGCAGGGTTTCTCGGCAAGGGCATGCGTAGCCTTGGTCCTTCCTCAATTGCGTTGTTCATCTGCTCATTTTCGCGTTCGTGTCATAGGTGCGACGAAAATACATCAACTCTCGCTTACTTGATCGACCAGTCCAAGGTCCACCAGGAGAAGGAGGTGGATATGCTCGCGGTAGCGTCATCGTAGACGCACGCGACAAGTTACCCACCCCAACCCTCTCTTGACTTCTCGTTTCATGATGGTTGGCCGGATTTAGGGCTTTTGGTGGATTTACTGTCTACTGCTGCGTTGACAGTGACGATGCTTGCGTAGCACCATACATGGATACATTGACTTGCGCCTGGAGTCCATTGATTCAATTTATCCGCGGAAGGGGAGTTGTTCGTTTGTAGCTTGCGTATGCGCCATGTCAATGGTCTTTGGAAGTCTAAATCAGCATCTCGAATATTCCGGACCCTCAATGCATCGCATCTGCCCAAGCTCCTTAGATTGCCTCAACTGGCGTAATGCACGCGTCCTCGAGGTATTGACAATGATTAATGAACCTCGAGGTGTGTTCTATTCTTCTGTTGGGGCCAAACGGCAGGCTCTTGCTTGTGTCATTCCTGATGCTCGCGCATGCCCCAATTCATTCCTCGAACGCAATATCTTCCTCACAACTGGCCGCAGGGCCCGCAGCAGCGTGTTTTCGAATGGGGTTGCAACATTACTTGCAAAGGACAGTTCCTCGGCAACTTTCCGTCGCGGCGGTCGGTTCCATTGAATTGAATTTAGAAGTGAGCATTCATTTTGAAGCAACGAGTTTACTGAATGCGTGCTGGCCTCAGTGCTCTGTCTCTGGACGCGAATCCGCCCCTGGATACGTTGAGACATGCTCTGCCCCTGCGTCCACCTAATACTAATTTTTTCTACTCAAATACAATTCAACAAGCCCCTTTTTGGTTTTAGACTTTTTCGTGGCAGTGACTCCTGCCTTCACCTTCCCGCCTTGAAGCTTCACCAGCCGCGCTCCGGCCGCATTCACGCCCTCAAACCGCCCACCAAACTATCGACCGCCACCCTTGTCATCTCCTAACTCTTATCTGATCCCCCATATGTACTGCAAACGTCCTTCGTCATGGGCAGTGCTCCTATGTCAAACCGATGTATCAACACGAGGGTAGTGTATTGATACGACAATGAGGGAAATTGTTTGACAGGTATAAAAAAGCCTAAGAGAAGCGTGGAAGGCCGAGCGGATAGAGAGAGGTGTAAACGTACTTGGTGACTGGCAAGTTGATATCTGGCGCAGATGAATCGACTTCGCCTTTCATATCATCTATGGGGCTTTCTTTATCTCGTATTTCAATTCTAGGGAAGATAACATTACCGTCACAAAGTACCTCAAACGAACCCGCCTCGACCCGCAGCAATTTGGACGGAAGAAGGAGTCCACAAAAGTACCGCATATCAGATTACCCGTGCGTCAAACCTAAAATATCTCTCGTAAACATTGGAAACATCTGAACTCTCGATAGCATACTGTTCAGGTTTGCTCGGATGCTTTGGCATCGAACCAGAAGGGTAAGATCTATAAGGAAGGCTCGATAAAGGAATCGTGGTGTAGTAGAAAGAGAAAGCTTCATTTTTTGCAGGTGGAAGAAGGAAGGGAGGGAGCTAGAGCACTGGAGTATGGCGATGTCAACGACTATCGATTTACTGATAAACAGAAAAGCAGGCTGCATCAACTCGGCATGCCACTGTCTGCTCACCGTGCGTCTGCCTCATTTCTTCCCCAAGTCGACGATTGGAAGAAGAACTGAATTGAAAGGGCCACAGGTTCACAGTTGGTATCTCTTCCTGTCAGCGATCAAGCCCAGAAATCGATAATATCGGAGTGTCTTCATCGATTGTGTTTCAATTCGATCCCAACGAGCGCTTAAGTCTTCTCATGTCCGAAGACCAGCACCTCTACAGATAGATGCCGTGTCAGGTGGCGGAAGGAAGGAAGGAAGGAAGGAAGGAAGGTAGAGTACTAGAATATGGCGACGTCAGCGATTATCGATTTACTGATAAACGGAAATGCAGGCGGCATCAACTCAGCATGCCCGCAGTCCACTCACCTTGCGTCTGCCTCATTTCTTCCAAGTCGACGATTAGAAGATGAACTGAATTGAAAAATGTCACAGGTTTATGGTTTACAGATGGTATCTCTTCTTGTCAGCGGCCAGCCCAGAAATCGCTGTAGTGTCAAAGTTCTTCATCGATTGCGTTTCAATTCGATCCCAACGAGCGCTTAAGTCCGATTCTCGTGTCCGAAGACCAGCACCTCTACAGATAGGTGCCGTATTCGCCGCACAAGGTGAGTATATAACTCCATACCATTCATACCATTTGGCAGTAATCATCGCAAGATCTCCACAGAACATATTCCTTGCCATCAAGAAACGCTCTTATCATTCGCATCCTTCTGACTCGCCATGTTCAGCATCGACACATACAACAATCTCCCTTCCATCGCGAAAGGCGATAAATTATTTCACGACCAGCTCAAGGCATCTGGCTTCACGCTCGATCAGCTCTTATCCGAACTTGCCCCCCTATTCTCTGAAGGCGACAACGCAGGGAGGTACGGGATCTGGCTCCTTCACCATCACTTTTCCCTCACGACGGGAGAGCGAATGGTCGCCAGAGGCGATATTAGCGAGCCGACAACTGACGTCTCATCTCTTATCGTTGCGGAACGATGGAACGATGAAGGCGAGGAATTGGAGCACAGATACGTTGACGATATCGATGATGTCCCACCTCCTCCTCCTGCCGAATTCATGAAGAGATTCAAAACTATAATAGATGCGAGGAAGATCAACGCCCTCGGAGTTTGTTACGCTCCCAACGGAAGAGACACGGAGAAGATAAAGGAGGGTTACATTTTTCTAGAGTCGACCAACCACGGAGGCAGGAAGCACGTTATGACAGTCGTCCGGGCAGACGATCCCCGCTTGCTTAACGGCGAAACCAATTTCAGCGCGTCGTGGATCCCGATGTCTGGCCATTGCTGTTCGAAATCCTCACACCGCTGCATTCAGTATTGCAACGCTGGGGAAGGTTGCAAAGGATTTTAGAGAGCTTGTAGCGGATGCTCTGACGGAAATGCACGGGATCAATGGTAGGAGAATCATTTGATGAGTTGGCGATTCGTGTTGATTTGAAGCCTTCTCGCAGTCTTTTACCATTCCACGAATTTTACACTCGATTTCATTGTCACCATTTTCATATACTTCCTGCGCGGACCGCACTCCATAAGACGACCTCGCTGGACGATCTCCACTTCTCTCTAAAATACTTTAGCTGAGCCAGGTCTGCCTTGCTACAATGAATACGTGCCTTAGTATTCGCGTTACATATCGTCGCCACATTTCCTTAAAATATCTGCCTCCGAAATGTTAACTCGTTTCGCACTCTCGACGTCTTTCTGAAAGGAGCTCCGCAGTAAGAATTAACGGAGCTAGCCCACTGTCATTCCGGCCTACGTATCTCAAGTTGTATGTATAGTGCTTGCATCCCCGTTGGAAGAGGTCGTCGATTGCGCTGGTGACTGGGAGAGGGTCGTTGAACTTGGGTCGAATAACGATTTTTTAGCTCTTCTTAGCGTGGGTGTTCAAAGAACAAGGAAATTCCAAGCTGGAAAGAAATAGAAAGAACGAGAAAAGGTTATTTACTCAATCGCACCTTTAATTTGAGAGTGGGTCCTGGAGCACCCAAAGTGCTCTGAAATAAAGGATGATCGGATGCAGGTGATGACGCACGCTGTGGCAAACCCGAGAAGAAAAGGTTCGTATTTCCATTCTGCCTGTAAGGTACGCTGATGCATTGAATGCGAGGGGGTGTAATTTGGTCAGACTTCCCACCCAGAAGCACTGTTGTGAATCGCTGCGACAGGACTGCGCCTAATTCACCGTGGCAGCCGTCGCTTATTGCCACAAAATTGCCGCTCATTCTATCACTTTCCTATGCTTTCTACCACTAGAGGGCGGTGTGAAATGGAGACAGAGATTATCTGTATTTGTCTCTGCTCGAGACTATTCTCGGCTAGGTCCGATACTAACACAAACAGAGTCCCTGCCCCCGCACTATCCGCAACAACGTTCAGCACCTGACACAGCTCAGCTACCATACATGCTCTTGGTATGCAAAGAGTTCACATGAGATGCCCATCTCAGCCAGGACTGCTATCGTTAGGAGCTTCGGATACCTGTTCACGTAACATGTTCGAAACTGCCCAGTGATGGCAGCCAGGCCTTTTCACTTCACCTTCGAATCATGGGAAGGTATTTGCAGGATGTAAGCACTCTTGAATTCTTCTCCCTCTCCGAATTCACGATTCTTGAGTAGCTACGTATTGCTACACTCAGGGAACTCTGAAAAAATATGGTGAGGATATGCTGTGCGGACATTCTGACACTTCATAAAGTGGTTTATAATCACGATCTTTTCATATAGATCGATATGTTCACCGCACGAAGACAGTTCCATAAGCATTCGCACTCATTAAACTTAAACGCCTTTTCATTGATTTGTTATCATTGCCCCTACCGAGTCGGCTATACCGTTATTTCGGTTGGCCACAAATTTTGGCAGGGATGGCGGAACAAACGAGCGCACAGGATATTACAGCGAATTGTTGTTCAAGACAAATGCCGAGACCTATTTATTATGATGAGAGCCTACAGCGTGCATAGATTTTGTTTGATTCCAGTCCATGTCTTCGATGATGTCCGTCGCAATTGCCTTGGTAATTGCCACTCTGTGGGCTTTACAAGTGTCCTCATTCGGCCATGGTCTCAGAGAGATTGACGTATCGGTGAGCTCTTCTTGATTATTTCGTATGCTTCGGATGATAAATTGATAGTTGTGCATGATCTTTAACCAAGACCAATTGTAGCGCTGATGCCCCAAAATGTGGTGGTCCCACCCCTGTATGTTGCCCGTCGGGGTGAGTGCCTCTGGATATCGTCCCAAAAATTAATAGTTGCTTAGCTCAACCTCTAGATTCATCTGCAACTTTCGAAGAGGCATTCCCGTCTGTGAAAATCCCAAAAATCCCTACACATCAGGATGGAGTCACCAGCCCTGCGCGGATCCGTACTTGAGTGAGTGTGATTGTCTGGCGTACCAAAAATGTTGATACATTGGTTAACTTTGTTTTTGCTCGTGCAGCTCCCTGTGATTTGGTGACTGGAATCGTGGGCTTTTGCTGCCGTGCGCGTGGTTTAGATTGTTGCTCTGCCCCACTGTACTGATCTTCCTGATTTTTTTGATAGCAATTGGCACCCTTTGCTATTATGGCGGGGTAGACAAGACTGTAACCTGCATAGACGCATACGGAACCACAGAATCAGCATATCCATCTGCGACGACAGGCGTAGTACCATCTGCTACTCCCGTTCTGGGAAACGACACTAGGATTGTATATGCCCCTTCCCATGCGTGGAACATCTCCAAAACCGACGCAAACTGCACGCCCAGCAACTTGCTCCATACCACTGACACCCTCAATGCAACAATCTCATTCAATTACTCCGGTGCGCATATAAATTGGACATTTTTTTATTGTCGTTAATCTATCTTCGCATTCCAAGGTCCGAGCGTTACAATGCATGTAGTGACTGCCCCGAATGGAGGAGTCTTTTCAGTAGTGGTGGATGGTTTCAACACGTGGTCCACTATTGAGACTTTCTCTGGAACGAGCGATCAACCATTCCCTCTGTGTTATCAATACCAGTTTCCTCCTTTTGTCATTACTCCGCCAGGATTTGCTTCCCAGGAGAATCATTCTCTTACCTTGGTTTTCATTGGACCCTCCAATGCTCTACCAGCTAATATGAGCAAAAGTATTGGTCAGTTCAACGCATTTTCTATCCCTGACTTTGTTTATTCCACAATTTCCACTACACCGGAAAATCACGCAAGTTCTTTTTTCCCAAGTATCGATGTTTATGGGTTATCCATCTTTCCTTTCCTGGCATTGTATTTCCTCATTTAGTCAACAAGATCCTTAGAATAAAACCATTCCCCCGTTTTAGTTAGTTATATATCCCTGCACTTGGGATGGAGTTCATTAGATTGTTCCATAACTTAGCGCCTAAATGTATTAGAACAGTCCGGAGAAGTCCTCAAGTAATCAATCTCTCGGCGCCTATATGCAGATCACATGCGTCCCGGTGGATCCGGAGAAGTGTATGTCCAAGAGTCATCCTCAAATAATCATCTAGGTCCACTGCCCTCCCTTCGACGCAATGGCAGTGGCCGCGACTCCACGTGTTCATCGGTCTCACGTCTACAAGGGTATTTAAGGGCATGAAGGCCGCATAAACGAATTGAACTCCTTCCATCTCTTTTGCAAGGACGAAACCTCTAAGATGCACAAACCACTCTTTCGATCCGCTCAAACCTGGCAATTTATCAAGTTCGCTCTCTATTCCGTAGCTTTTATTGGAGTATCTTTAGGGGCCTTTATTACTTCCATATCCTATCTTGCAGTTAAACCCCTCCAGTCCCGAGCACCGGTTGACTTTTCATACCCAGCAGAAGTATGTTCCGTGTTGCCGTGCTTCGCTAATTCGCTTGTTGATGCGCCATCTTGCTTGTTCGATAAATAGGTCAGTCTGATGGCGGAAGTCTTATCGGTGGATCCGATTTCAAGGACCATAAAAATGGACTGGTATCCCCAGTTCACTGCGGTCGATTGCACCAAGGATCCCGTCGTAATGGATATTTTAATTACACAGTGAGTGAAGCCAACTACTCTTTCCGCCGCTAGCCACTCAGCATACATCAAGATCGCTTCTGGACACCTCCAGTCCCTCCTGGACTGCTCAACCACCATACTTGCCCCTTTATCGACTAAACACTACCGAAAATTGCCTGAATCTGATAACAACACCGTACCCGTCCTTCAGAACTGTCACAAAACTACTCGCCTCTTCAGTCTACGTGCCTATCTTACCGGCATCTGGACATTCGACTTTGCAAAATTATCCCTTCGATGTGTATGTTGGACCAACTTGCCGGTCCACAGGCTGCTCATAACATGACATTTTCATTTATCAGGTATATAGCATCCTTCTCATTCTCTACACGTAACGCCCAAACGGGTGCCGCCACCGCACTCAACGTTACTAATTCGTTTGGAGTTGCTGTGTATGTGATCTTCGGAATTCTTCTTCCTAATTCTGAGTGCTAACGACACCTCCAATGCAGAAACTTTGAAATGTCGCTTCAGAGGTCTCTCATCGTAGAAACTCCCTTGGATAATCTTCCCCTGCCCAGACTTGAACTCGCGTTTCGGGTCGAAAGGTCGAAAGCTACGAAAATGTTCGTGGTGACAGTTGCAATCACAAATTGTGAGTTGGCTCAGCAAGAATCTCTCTGAAGGTCCCCTTGCCCAACTATTTTATCTAGGGCTAACAGCTGCAGCATTTTTAATCATGTGTGCTGCTACTTTGGTATACCGCCCCCATCAGATATACGCCGAGATGTTTGTCGTTCCCGTCGGTGCCGTGTTTGCATTCACATCCATCAGAACGAATTTTCCTGGAGCTCCAAGTGGTTTCGGTAAGCGTGTCGCAATCATTTCATGAGCAGAGCAATGTAATCATAGAGCGTTATCCATAGGCACTACTTTAGGTTTTTCTTTCTGTCCGAAGACTTGATGACGCAAAGCTTACCAGTTATGTCACGTCATGAACAGATATGTATTCAACTCTACCTTTTCTCGTGATAATGTCATTCTGTGTAAGTAACTTTCATACCTTTAGGATCCACAATGACCTGTAAATTTCTTAGAGCTTTACCTTGCTACTTCTCATTTTGTATCGAAGAATTCACGAGAGCATCGGTACACCCAGCCAGCAAGGTTAGTTTCTCGCAGCGCACGCGAAAAATCATCCTAATGATTTGTACGATTCATTTACCTTAGATCTGGAGCAATGCAACATGCCGAACAAGGAGGACGACAATCCAGGATCATCGATTCTTCTCAAAGCTCAAATTCCAATACACACAGAGGCATCTTCCATGAACGAGACCAGGATAGAGGAGCAATCCCATATTCAGAAACAAGAACCTGAAAACCAGCAACTTGGGAGTGGAAAGGCATTGCAGCCCGTATGAACGGTCCGTACAGTACTGCATATAGATTCTTGTCAAGGATTCAATGTTCTACGCTTCTTATCTATTCTGGTGAAATTTGAACTACTTCTTTGTACTGTACCTACCACACGCCATCCTTCTTTTCTCCATCTAGCACCATGGCGTGATTATCGAGACCAATTACTTCCCGCAGACAGCCCTCTCCTTTGTTTTTGGCACCCCAAAATATTAAGCGCCCATCTCCCGTTCACATGCCCAGCCTCAAGGGAAAAGAATTTCAACCGAAAAAATTTGCCTCCGATCCACACGCATGGATGCCTTGTGTTTTAGTGGCCTTAGCAGATTATCAGCATCCCCAAATATTAAGCGCCCATCTCCCATGCCCAGCCTCAAGGGAAAAGTGCTGACCGAATGCGATCCACGCGCATCACAAGCGACCAGCGTGTCTTTGCTTATCTTTGCCCGATGTCTTGATATTTGCGT
Source organism: Flammula alnicola (assembly GCA_015499995.1). Taxonomy (NCBI): domain Eukaryota; kingdom Fungi; phylum Basidiomycota; class Agaricomycetes; order Agaricales; family Strophariaceae; genus Flammula; species Flammula alnicola. The sequence continues at coordinate 21,054 of JADNRV010000280.1, forward strand.
TCTGTCACCCTCAATTCAAATATGATAATCAGGCTTAATTTCCGTGTCCCGAAATATCGTCTTCTAGGAATACACCCCAATTGTGCTTACCTCGCTGCAGATGTCAGTGTGACATCCTGCTCGGCATTTCTCTCAGCTGGCGGATAGAGTTTCAGGTATGCCCATGTACGCCATGCGTTCTCGGACTTTTGACAGCATTTATCGATATCGATACTGATCACATAGGGGCTATCCAGAATCTTTTGAGAATTCCGGACGTCACGGCGGCTATGCAACTTGAAGTCAAATGCAAGTAATTACATCTCCTCTGAATCAGTGACCTCAACGTCGCTGATCATGAGGCCTGATTACAACGGTCACAAGGACATTATATGACCTTATCACACTTGAGTCGCCAATATAGTGGTATCGATGTTTGCCGGAAAGGTGGATGGTGGTTCTGGAACTGGTGATGGACTTCATTGGGTGTTTTTCTTTCCACTCCCAGCTTTCCTCCTACTCCACGGCGCACACCACGGGCAGCTCGATAACCTGGGCACGGCTCTCACTGGCAACTGCCATCGACGCTCGATCTCGCGCCAATGCAGTGTCACCCAAAAAAGATAGCGGAAGGGATTCAAAACGTCGGATGACCTGGAAGGCTCTCCTTCTGAACCCACCTCCTCCGTCCCACCGCGAACCTCATTCAAGTTACTTCAAGCTAGCCTCCAGTCGCAAATCAATCAGTGAAGTAGTAGCCGCTTGCTGAAATTATCTTCAAGCCAAAATGGCTCCCGTAAGACCGAATCGACCCAAGGGCCTTCAAATTGCACATCCCTCGGTGTATCCAGCCGAAATCTGCTTGCTGCGATGATGTCGAGTGCCTTTGTGAGCACCGTATGCGAGACTGACGAGCGCGTCGACGAGCTCTTGAGTGACGTCGGGTGCCACGTGGAATTTAAGATTTGAGTTTAGTGCACGTGATCGCGTTTCCAGACGCGGCACCGACAGCGCGTCTTGAAGCTTGAAGCTTGATGTTCAACCAAAATGTGAGGCTCTCTACATCTCCTCTCTGACAATATCTGAGCTAAGAGCATATTGATTTTATAGCTAGCCAATTTTTTCCCCTTCTCTGTACAAGGGTGAAAGCGTAATCTTCGAGGTGAATGATTTCAGAAAGTCGTGCCACCTATTTTGTCTGGTATGTTTTCTCTTCGCTCTGCCCCCCTCTCCCTTTCCTGATTCACTTGCGGTAAGCCAGGTACCTTTTCTCATGCATGCCTTAAATGAAAGGTACCTCGAAACCGTTAAACGCCACATTCGACGTTTTACATACAATCGGCCACCATTACGCGCTCCGCTTCCACCTAACATCAGGATTTCACCAAAAAGCAGAAATATTGAGCGAGTACCTAAAGTTGATCGGGTTGCGAGATGGTAACTTCGACCGCGAGGAGGGCTTTGTCATGGCTCAGGTTTCCTTTTCTGTTTTTCCCTTCGGGTGAGAAGCATGCTCATTATCCATTGTATGTTTACCAGGTCCCAGGTACTCTTTAACTAGTACTCGGACCAGATGTGAGAGAGCGTCTCTGGTTTTGACTGCTTACCTGCTTACCCTATAGATGTGCAGGTTCGTCTCCTCGGATTCTACTTCCTTTTTCTTTCGTCCTTCGTTTCGTTTGTTACGCGTACTCGTTCCCGCCTCCTTTCACGTACTTTTTCTTCTTTCTCTATTCGACCATTTTCTCTATTCCCCCTTGGCCATATCTCTGGTTATATTTGGTAATAGCTCGATTTCATTCCATAAACTCCTTTTTTTTTTTTTATCTCATGTCATCCATTGCCTATAGTTTCTCTCCATCCTTTTCTCCTCCATCCTTCCACCTCTGCCTCATATAGCTAACACCCACCTCTCCACGCCATAACAGCGACGGCAACATACAACTCCGAGTTCTAACGTCCTCTCAGAGTGGCTGGAAAATCACGGGTCAATGCAGGCACGTATAAACTGGTTCGTTCCTCCTTTTCTTTTCGCCTTCGACCGCCAACCCTCTCTGTGTCCCCGTGTCTCTTTTGTCATTTCTCGATTCCTTCGCTCGAATTTCACTCTTCTCTCAATCGCTGCTGTCCTTCCCTTTCACCTCATGCTAATCATCATCTCCCTCATAGAAACCGAGAATAAAACTACATCACCTTCTTTTGGAGAGAGGCAAGGATGTTGTGGCTTGGTATGGTGGGTTTGCATTTACTGGTCTGCCACCTTCGCCGCTCAGACATCGCGACTTCCAGGTCAGCCCTATGAGCATCTAATTTTCATCCATAGGGGCTGTGGATACACTATCGATGAGCGGTAGACAGTCTGCGCTGCTACGGTCCTGATTTCGTGTCCACGTCCCCTAGAATCATGGATTCTCAAGCAACAAGGCCACTACTTCGGTACGAACACCCCTGATGGACAGACGATAGCAACCGGAGGCGATGCAAGGTCAAAGTCTGTCCGGCTTCTGCTTCCTCGCGTTCGCAGAGCATAGTGCCCCCTTCCCTTCTGTGGCCTTCACAAAGCAAGGCAGCGTCCTCTTCTCCACTTCCCTGGATGGAACTGTCCGAGCTTATGACCTCATTCGGTACCGCAATTTCGCCACCCTCACTTCACCATCTCCTGTGCGATTTTCATGTTGCCGTCGATGCATCGGGCGACGTTGTCGTAGCTGGGTCTACAGACTCATTTGAAGTTTTCCTATGGTCAGTACAGACGGGAAAGCTGCTGGACGTCATGGCAGGCCACAAAGGCCCTGTCAGTGCCTTCGCCTTTTCGCCCCCTGGCGCCAACCAACTCGCGAGTTAGTCATGGGAGAAGACTGCGAGTATGGAATGTGTTCGGCTGTTCTGGTGCGATTGAGCCATTCTTGTTGAATTCCGATGTCTCGCGTTCCCCTCACGGCGAAGAAGTTGCGGCATCGACCCTGGCTGGCCAGGTAACGTTCTTCGATATCCAGGAGAGCCAGCGGACAAACGTCATTGATGGCCGGAAAGATATGGATATGTCCGGCGGACGAAAGCTCGACGGTCGTGTTTCGGCTGTGAATAACGCCTCTGGGAAGTCGTACAACAGTCTCGCGTATACCGCGGACGGCGCGTGTCTCCTTACAGGTGGGAACAGCAGATATGCGGTGCTGTACGACGTCAGGAAGGGCGAGCCGTGGCGCAGGAGACATGTCCATTCGTCGCTTCCGACAAGAAGCACGCACAAAATGTGTCCGTTTCTCGCCAACAGGACGCGCATGGGCAGCAGCGTCTATGGAAGGTCTACTCTCTCGACGAGACGGTCACATTTGACCCGTTTGACCTCACCATCGACCTCATACCACAGTCCGTCCTCGAGGTTCTGGCTGAACGCGAGTATCTCAAAGCGCTGGTCATGACATTCCGTCTGAACGAAAAACCACTTATCAAGCGGGTCTACGAGAGCATACCACGGGGCGATATTCGACTCATTGCCCGCCAGCTTCCGGTGATGTACGTGCCTCTGCTTCTCTGATTCGTGGACGAGTAAGTACCCACCTCCACTCTTGATTTCATGATGGTTAGCCGGGTTTGGCGCTTTTGGTGGACTTGCTGTTTGCCGCTATGACAGTGATGGTGCTCCTGTACCTGAGGCTGTAGTACCTAAATGTCGAGTCCATTCTGAATCAGCATCTCAAATAGTTCACACCCTCAATGCATCCCATCTGCTCAAGCGTCCTCGAAGTTCATTGTTCTATTCTTGCGTCACGGGCAAACGACAGACTTCACCTCTTTCGTTCCTGATGCTCGCGTGTGCTCAAATTGATTGCTCCGATGCAGTAGCTTTCTTCCCCCAGTAAGCCGCAGCTTATCTTCGAATGCGTTGCAACCTTTATGACCTCCAAAGGACAGCTTCTCGGCAACTTTCTGTGGCGGCGGTCGGTTCCATTGAAGTGAACTAAACATTGAGCATTCATTTTGAAGCATCGGCGCAATGAAGGAATGCAAACGAACATAAATCAATAGTACAAATTTGCGAAGGTGGACATACAACACAGCTTTCCCCACAAAAAATCAGAACGTCTGATGAGGTCGTGAACCTTCTCCCTGTTCGCCGGCTACTTAGCTCCACTTCCCGCAGGCCACATCAGGACCAATCTACTGTGGGGGGTTGTTCATCGCACGAGTTTGGAATTCCTTTACTGTACGAGCAACACATATATCGTTGCAGTCATTTTCTTGGGCAATAGGAGAACTTACTGCTGTCCCTGCCCTCCTTGCTGACACCCTCGGCCTGGTATCCAACCCAAGAAACCAGGCCTATCAACCCCATCAAGGCTCCGGTGCCATAAAGCTTCAGAATGAGATGGGGTTAGCTCAAGCTCCAACGATGTAATGGGACTCATTTCACACACCATAGTCCTATCAGACTTTGCGCTCTCGTTCATGAGCTTGTTGGCTCCAATATTGCGAAGGATTCTCGAGGCAAACATTGTTCGGTGATAATCTGATGCAGCGTCTGGTGCTGTTTGCGGTGTGTTTCACGTTTATTAAAGTGTGGCGCACTGACGTCATGGACTAAGTATTCCAGCTCGATCATCAATGGCATATAGAACGCCCATAATGATATAGAGGCAATTTGGACACACTGCCTTGCTTGTGGACCGTTCGTTCCAGTTGCTTATTGATGCCAGTGGTCTTTGGAAGTCCGAATCAGCATCTCAAATATTTCACGCCCTCACTTGCAGCACATCGCTTCAAGTTCATGCAACAATGGGTGTAATGCGAGCGTCTCAATGAACCTCGGAGTGTGTCCTTGCATCGAAGGCTAACGGCCAGCTTTCATCTCCCTCGTTCCTGCTCGCGCGTGCCCCAATTAATCACTCCAACGCATTACCTGTCTTCTCGCATGCGCTGCAACCTTTATCACCTCCGAAGGACAACTTCTCGGCAACTTTCCGCGGCGGCGGTCTGTTCCACTGAATTGAACTTAACATTGAGCATTCATTTTGAAGCAATGAACGCAATGAGTATATGCAAATGAAGATAAACTATTAGTACAAGTTTGCTCAGGTAGAAATACAACGCAGTTTTCCATAAAGAGGAACAGAACGTATGATGAGGTGGTCAAACTCCTCATGTTCGAGGGCTTCACAGCCCCACTCCCCGCAGGCCATATCAATAGAAATCTACTTCGGGGGGTTGTTCGCCGCCCGAGCTTCGAATTCCTTTACTGTACGAGAAACACTTATATCACTTCAGGTCATTTCCTTATGCAGTGGGAGGACTTACTGCTTTCCCTACCAGCCTTGCTGGTACCCTCAGCCTGGTATCCAACCCAATAGACCAAGCCTGTCAACCCCGCCAAGGCTCCCGCGCCATAAAGCTTCAGAATGAAATCGGTTTAGCTCGAGCTCCAAAGATGTGATGGGAGTTTCACATACCATGGTTCTATCAGACTTTGTGCTCTCGTTCATGAGCCTGTTGCCTGTGGCTCCAATGTTGCGAAGGATTCTTGAGGCAAACATTGTCGATTATAATCAAATACAGTTGGTCTAGTGCTGTTCGTGCGGTCGTGAATGTCGATGTGCAAGGTGTCTGGCAAGCAGGTTTGTATATATATAGTGTGGCGCGCTGATGTCATGGATTTGACTATTCTGGCTTTTGGTTCGAGAACTCAGGAATGTATTGGCCTAGAAATTTGAGCGGAACTTTCTATTCTTTCCTTCTCGGAACTTGCAATATGTAGAATGATAATACCCAGGGGTTGTTTCAGTTTCCGAGACGCGGCGCCAAGCGCGCCAAAAGTGTCCACGTGCTCTAATTACCTTCCCACGTGATGTTCCCACCCAATTGAGCTGAGTCGACAAGTTCCAACTCAAAGTCTCAAACCACTCGAGCTTCGTACCACAACACATCCTCACTGAAATGTCGATCCACCGCCTCCAATCTCCAATCGAGGGATATTAAGCTAGGTTTCTCGTTCAGTAGGCTTCATCCGCACATTTGGAAGGGGCTGCTCTTCGTCCTCCGACGTTCTACGGACAACCTACTCCCACAAAATGAGAATAGCTCATCCGACCCGCGTCGTCCAATCCAAGAGAAAACCCAAAATCTGGTGCCATCGCGTCACAACCACGAGCTGAATAACATTACTTTTGCATACGTCATGCCGAGGCTATGGAAACACTCTCCGTTCTTTTCTCTCGGCCTGGTGGACTCACTTCCTTGACGCTCGTGAGATCTGCATCGACACGAGAAACAACCGAAGTGAGCTGCTGTGAGGCTTATGTCCGACTCGATAACATACACGATATTTCATTTCCGAATAACCGCGTGCTTATTGTCTACGTGCGGCTAAAGGTGTCAGCTGTCTATCTGTGTCTATTCTTCCCCGTCTGGCGGCTTGGACATCCCATTCTCAGACACACATATCCGAATTCTCAAAAACGACCCTTTCAAAGATTCATTGCCAAGTAATTATAACGTCAAGGGTTCGGGTACCCCACGATGTCAGTCCTTGTTCGTAGAAGACCTCTATGACTTTACTTTGTCGCCCATCGGTTGACCCTTGGCTGGGAAACGGAAAATGGAAAAATCTTTGTCGACTTCGTGATGCCCTATCTCCACGAAATGCTCCTTCCTTCTCCCCCAAGATCTCGTAATCTCCGTTCCCCGACATATCTTATCATGCAATTCGGGATAAAAAAAAACACGAATTTCTCAAATTTAACTGGCGGAAAGAATGTCACGTTTTCATGAATTCCTCTAACGCCGCTCCTGGATGTACTATGTACCAACCATATTCTACCACGGCGCAAATGTCGGAACCGATCTGCGCTTAAACCCTTTCTTTCGTTGTCGACATGCCGTCTTCCACTGTGGTTTCTTCTTACTGAAATTGTAAGTGCTCTGGACCAGTTGTCACTGCTACCTGAGTTCACGCGAAGCTATTCGAATGTCAATTTTATCCTAGCGAGAGCCGGCTCAGTTCATCAGCCAGATCGTCTAAAGCGAGTCGTGAGTCGGGTAAGCGCGATCTCAAGCTCAGCCACGGGCATCATGATCACTGAATGGAGTGGGCAAGCAAGTCTACTTTTAGGTGCCAATAATGTAAAAGTCGGTTATTTCAAGCTTGCCTACGGTTGATGCAGTGCTAATGAGCTCATTGGATCACGCAGAACTCGCATTCCGTGACGGATGTCCCAATTGATAGTTGAATCGCCTTTGTCCATCAGATATGGTTTACGGAACATACCCTGATCTGTCGAAAACATAGGAAAACATATCAGTTCTTCCAACTTCCGTCGCCGCAGCCAGTGATCGTCGGTGAGAAAACTTTGGATCAACGGCGTATCGACACAGCCCACCATGCACACGACACTCATAGATCGGCCAATATCATAGATCAGCCAATTCGCTGGCCATGAACATGGTCGTGGTGGGTTCTTTGTCAAAACTTTGTTCCGCCGAGGTGATTCGAACTACTTATGTGTAGATCCCGACACCATATCTGTTGGTCCTCCTCTCTATGCCTCGTTGTTCAAGCCCGACTCCCATGATCCCGTTGTGCTTCTCGCCTATCTCTGTCCCACGTTGTCCGTCTCTTACCTTCAGTGAGAACATACGCTGACAAATATATACTCATTTTGCCGTAAGTTCGGGAATCAGCCTGTGTTCTCTGCTTCTGCTGCATCGGATTCGACGATGTATGTGAATTTGTTGCTCCGTTCAAGACATACATGGTTTCCCGTCTATCATGCATCAAATCAACCTGACAATTCCTGCCGGCGTCGAGCGTGGGGGGGTGAGGTAATCTATGCCTGTGCCATGGACTCGGGACCCTGATCGCAGCTCGCGCTCAGCGAGAAGACTGACGATCTCAGAGAAGAGAAGGTCGTCTTTCCTTGAATATTATTAACTCCTTGACATTCAAGTTCTTTCTGATGTTCCGCCATTACACCCATGTGGCAGCTCGGGATCGCCGCTCCTTTTGTGCGAAGAATCAGAACCGATTTCATTAATTTTTACGGACTTGTCTGAGTTTATCCGGAATTCAGCCCAGTAGAAATGAGCTCAAAGTTCAGTTCAGAATCAGTTCGTTATCTAAATTAATCTTTATATCTTGCATATGATTCAGATATATATTCCAATCATATCGAAATGTCACATTTTCACTGAAGGGAGGTGGATGATCACAAGGTCCTATTTAACGCCAACTTTTAGGAAACCCACGAGCGGGGGTGGCGATCAATGTAATCGAGCGAAAGCCCTCAAGTGCAGTTCTGCTATCATCTAATCTAATCGTACTTAATGTTGATCTAATCTCATCTGGTCAAGTCTGTAAGCGCCCATGCCAAGAGATACCAAGCATGCGACACGACGAACCGACGATGACTGGCACGCCATTGCCTCAATGATCCTTCGAGCTCCATGCATCCACTCAGCGGCGTTCCAGAAACTCGTCAGCGACCTCGATAACGAGCGACTCAATCCAGCGAACACCCAATCGTTCTTTCTCCAGCTATAGGCGCCAACGCGAGCCTGTCTTCGGTTCCGAAACTCTAACCGACCTGCGAAACGGCCCAAACCTGCCCAAACGCACAAACGAGTCTAGCTCCTTTTATGCTACTGGTTGCCAGAAACGTATGAAATTCGAAATTTGCTTTTCGTTGCCTCGCAACGACCGAGGCAACGACTAAGTATGCATTTTAATTTAATCATATGATTGACTGCTTAATAGATTCTCTTTCAATTCCACCCGGGCTCCTCTTATCCAGTATGAGGGCAGCCTCTTGCAGCCCCAGTAATGTACAACGACGAGAACTTGGATTCGGATGGCCTTGAATAATCCTAATATACAACATGCCACACCACTCTGAATAGCAGATCTGTCATGTCCAGTAATGTGCACTATAAGCTAGCAATTTCTGGTGGGACAGCAACGGGAAAAATCGGTGGCTTTCTCAACGGATGCTATGTAAGTGTCATTTCAGCATTTTTACTGCCCAATCTATTGATGCCGCCTTTGACGCTTCGCTTTTTTCTGGTCTTCGATGTGAACTTGATCAACTTTACACAGGGAGGTCCTGCCTCGGTCCGAGTTAACATAGCGATAGCTCATCGATCCATGTGCATGAATCCTCGGCTCTCGCCGCAGTGCGAAATTGAGCGATTGGACGCTTGAATGTTGATGGTCAAATATTTTCTTTTCTCAGATGCCTTGATGCGTTCAAACTCCAGTACTTACAGTGCTTACTTATGTTTTGCGTTTATTTATTTTTAGGTCGAGCAAAAACATACGGGCTGCGTGCTCGCCGCGGAGAACGTTTGCTTGATAGAATTCCATTTTTCTCGACATGTCAACCTAAAGGTAGTCTAGTCAGAATGGAGCTTCTCTTCTAATTCTCCCCATAATCGTTTCCAACAAAATTAGGAATGCGACTCCCCGCATCCGCACGGTAGCCAAGGTATGCACGAGTCATTAATGTCAGTGTACATATGCCTATAACCAGCTAGTCCGCGAACACAAACGCTCGAAGACGCGGAGGTGAAGCGTGCTACGTCGTCGCTGTGGCGTATCGCCAGCCCCCGACGCGCGCTTAGACTCCTTAGGGGAAATTATTCGTTCAATGAACCCCCCCTCTCTACCGCCCATGCTCTGATCTTATCAACAACATGCATCCCATGGATATACGCCCATCTCCACGGCGCTCTGGCTCTGGATAGATCCACGTGTTGTACTACTGGACGGATATATACACTTCCGAATGGCGCGTCCAATGCCGAGCCACCTAATACGCCCTGCGGCCATCCGCGACTCGCTCACTATATCCTGTATGTCGTTCGGAGACAATCGATATCAAGTGAAGAACCGTCCAACGCGAGTCGAACTTGAGCTTGAACTTGAACTGGGTAGTAATTTCTTCCATCGATAATCCGTGGAGATACTTACGCGCAATTGCTCTGATCGCTGGATCTACCTCTTTCCGGAGGATGGCGACCTCCCACCTTATCCAGCACATGCCTCCGAGATTACTTATGCATTGCCATAATGGCCGGGTGTCTTTAATTTCTCACAACCCGTGGTCGAAACCCGACGTGCGTAGATCACCAAAAAAATCTTTCCACAGACACAGAGATAGACTGAGATTAAAATCCACTGTTTATCATAAGGACTAGCATGGATTACGTAATTCCGGGTATTTATCCAAATCCACCCTATTTGCCGGATGTGGATGGATGTGGATAAAAACGCTCGGGTACCCGCGGATTTTGTGGATAAACTGCCTTAAAGTTCTCTGTAGCCGTTGTACGCATCCCCTATCGCTACGTGAATTTATTGGCATATTATCAGAGGTCCTTAAGTCATATATACTAATTCTTATGCACACTGGATGCGGACTGAGAGTCCTAGACGCTGAATATCTTTTGCAGGCAGCCGAAAACCTGGTTTGATGGCCGTTGAACAGGACTGGCGTCCCTGAGTAAATGATGATACTAATGTGTGACATCATGGGTACGAATTGTTAACCAAATAACCGATTTGTTATTCTTAGGCCGGGAATTAATTTATTCCCTACGTCTCGAGGTGACGATTTTTGGGATATTTTTCAGGTGGAATATAAAGCTACAAGGCATCTGTACTCCATCGGACAGTAATCTTGCGAATTTATCGAATTGGATCCAAGTGGATGAATCCAATCCGTATAGATTTTATCCATATCCGATAAAATTCCAGGTTTACCCACGATCTGGATTTGGATAAGGCACGGCCACGTCCATGCCAGTCCTTAGTTTATCAATGGCCAATTCCGGCATCACTCTCCGCGAGGCTTCCGTGGGATGGGAGATACGATTTCGTTCGGAACTACACATCTGGTTCCTGAATGTGTTCGCGATTTGTGACCATCACAATGAGTTGAGCTGCCTCGTTCCCTTCTCTGCCAACGAATGAATAAGACAAGGCGGTGTGCGATGCGTCGTGTTTTGCGCGTGCGGACGTTCTATCCAGAGTTTCAATGTGCAATACTTAGGCTATTTTTGGGGGCTCAAAGACAGATAATCAAAGTGCACTGATTGGATCCTGGAAAGCTTGAGATAAGTACATAGACCATACAGCCTTACAGGCAGCTTGGAAGCAAATAATACCTCGTCATCGATCGTGGAGGCTACCATCATCAGCGATCACACGAAGTGCCAAACATCCCATCAGCGTCTATGCGAAATTCCCGGACTCCGGGGAGTGTGGGGGCGTTCAAGTGCGTCGATCGTGGTCCTGTCACTGTTCAGCCTGAATCCACCTAAGTATGTAGTACCCATGACCATTGTTGGCCAAGAACCGTCAGTGTCAAAAGATCTGCAAAGCTGAAAGGGTGCTGTCGTGGAGTTCATTTCGTCTAACTTACCGAGGACGGTCATGATGATCATGATCCTTCCCCTTCACTCCCATGACGCGCTCGCCTTTGTCTATTACGTCTATTGTCCACGTCGAACTGGGAATTTGCCGTGCGCGCGTGCACTCTCAATCAACTTCTCCGCTCTTCTCCACCGCAAGAGGCGGTGCGCACGAAGCTATCCATCATCCGGGCGCAAGTCAATGTGCTGCGCGTACTCGCCTAACAATTCGTACGCAGGCATCAGATGCACACGAAGCAGAAAGAAAGGGAAAAAAATCTGGGGTGCTGATCTTGTTTTCTGTCTTCTCCATGTCCGAGATACTGTGAAGTACCCTCCTGATCACATAATTGTACCCGTACAACTTGTACTTACAGGACCTCCAAAGCAGCTCGAACTTGAATAAATAAGTTGTCTGGCGAAGAGTCCAAAACTCCGAAAAGACGAGGATAATGCGAGGAATAAGAGACGCCGGTGACCCACAATCTCCTCCTTAGAGGCTACCTAGATGCTATGAGGTTATCACCCCGGATTCAACAGGAATAGCGTCAAAATCACGCCGACGGAGCCCCTTTTGACCTTGACCCACATTGAGTTGACCGCTGACATATCAGCGATGTTCTTCGGGGCTTTATGCAAGCTTCATGAATCATGCTTTCAAAATTCAGACTTCCGTGACCGCAGCTTGTCGGGGACACCCGGTGCTCGTTACTGCTAATTATAAGTCAATCTACAGGGAGAGCGATGAGAAAGCGGGTTTAACATACCTAGCCTAAGTATTTTAAACCGCGCGAGCATTGAGAACCCATGCTTCGCGAGTGAGTTCAGCTTGAAGGGTGTATTAAAATAAGTGTATCGGTACCAATTCCCTCTGAGGCCTGAGCTCAGCCAGTCAGCCAGTCAACATGTCAGTCAAGAAGTTTAGGCCGTCTTGATTAATCGTCCTCTCTGCGCATACCGCGGTCCATTGCAGATGACTGCACAGCCCAGCGAGCACGCCATAATCCATCGGGAGTACTTTGAAGGGAGTGCTACGGAAGTTTTCAACCCGGTGTGCTTTGCCTTGAGAAAAAATATTCAAAATATGTACATATCGGTGGAAATTGGCCTCGCTAGTCGCCTCTGACTCGGCGGTCAGAACTTCAGAACTTGAGAATTCGTCAAGTTCGACGGCGAACCTGCATGTGCGCGCCCATATGTACTAATTCTCCCTCGGGAAACATTCTTGTGAACAAAAACATGGTTCGCGGACGTCCACGAATTTGTTGATGGTGTCGCCGATGCCCGCAAGGCGACACTTCGGTTCCGCTCTTTCAACGAAGTTTTAAAACATTCAGCCGATGACAATCAAGCAAACGTTGAACGACGTGTTACATACAGCTGTATTGGAGAAAGTTCTGTCTGACCTGTCTTTCGGAATTCCTTTCTGTCTTTTTGTCCATCTGTCCGGATCCATCTATGTCTCTCGAGCCTGCCAAGCGATCCCTAATACCTGAGTTCATTTACTAAGGAAACCTAAATGAACTTTTAGTAGTTCACATGAATTCAAAATTCAATTACCATGCAAACAGTACATATGATATCCGCCCGTCATAGCAACGACAGTGCGCTAGAAGAGTCAGAGTCAACTAGTCACTGAACCTAAGCCCAGGCTCAGGCACTAATAAGCGAATCGAACTCCCTGCCAGGGACGAGCTCCTCCCGAGTTGACCGTACACCAAGCTGAGCTTGTGACCATCGATACTCTGAACGTTAATAATGGTCCCACTCAATGGTCGATTCGTCGGACGTGCCATCCCACACGCGCGAGGCCTGATTAAAAATGACGCGGGTGTGACGTCACCTCGACGTCACTTCATTTACCCCGTTTGCCGAGAAGCCGAGTTATTGTACCCCAATTTTAACTTTTACAGCAGATATCGATCGTGTCGACATAGCCTTTAAGATGAACTCCAAACGCGTCCACGAAGAGATGAAGATGGGCAGAGGAAAAGACTTGCAATAAATTATAGTAAAAACGACATCGTGTGCAGAGTAGCTACTATTAAGATGAATTGTTCTACCAGCCTGCGTTGAGTAACATCGCGGTTCCCTAAAGATCCCACCAATAAAATAAAAAAGAAAAATCAATCAAGACTTGAGCATGGAGAGGTAAATGCGTGTGTGATGGAATGCAAGGCAGACATGTATCAAGATGCTAAACAGACAGACAGAGGGTCCGCGTTCGAGTCCGCGTTTTGAGGTGTCCGTGTCGATGCCAACCAACAAAAATAAATCAAGGAGGGGCGCCGGGGTCGTACATGGAAGTGAAAGGAGAGCGATCCGCCTGGGGCTTCCGTCCATCTATCCACTATACGTTTGGCGGCCGTGGGTGTGGGTGCACAATTGCAATTACGTTCCCAATCCACCAGCGAGGCTGGCGGCGGGGTGTGCTAGGGTAAAGGCAGGTCGGGTCGATATCTAGGTAGCAGAATCGCGCTCGAGTCTTGGAGACAATCATCTGTAGACACCCGGAATGGCGGTCAACACATCCGACGGACTCCGGTGCGCGTTGACGACGAGAAGTGATGTCGGTTGTGCCCATAAATAGTGTAGTGAGGTTGGTGCGGGTGTTGAGGTAACAACGTGAGGCGGAAAGAGGGGGGTAATAGGTGTGTGAATGGCATGGCACGTCACACATTCGTGTGCGTCGTGTGCGTGAGCGCTCAGGCTATCTGCGTGCGATATATCGCCAGTAAACAGCATTAGGTGGCTGAAGAAGAGGACATCAGGATACTGTACACAAAGCAGGAAGACGGGAGCAACTGACCTGAGTTCCAGGAGTCGAGTCATCTAGAGGAGAGAAAGTCTGCTTAGAACGTTTTCGAAGATGAAGTATCCAAGAGACTCACGATCTCGAATACACTCCCAAATGTCAACGCCGCGGCCTCTGGCATCCCAGATGCCGCACTGACTATAGAGCGCCCAATGGACGTTCAGCTCCCATATCCGAGTAGCGTTCCCGACAACTGCGCCCGGCATTTTGGGTGGTGCAGGGGGAGATGTGTAGTAAGAAGCCGTTGTGGAAGATGGGTGTGTGGTGCAAGTTTAAGAGGGTTTTTCAGGATATCTGACGACGCAGAGTACTTTGAAGGCAAGAGACGACGGTGGGTTGGTGTTGAGCAGACCTAGGAAGGGTTTACTTGGGGGGTTTTATACGTTCTGACATAGCTCGGTGAATCAACCTCGAAATCGAGATCCATCTCGTTCGCGATCTCTAACAAGGCTGGCTCGATTGGTTGACAGGCGAACTCGAGCCAGCTCGGCTTTTCCGTCACAGCATACCTTCCATATCTGATTGATTTTATCGATTGAATGGCCACGCTCTCTGACGAGGCTTGGAGTCTTCTCATCATGAATATTGAACGGTACTCCTCCTCTGACAATCAATCCTTGCTCTCACAAATGATGCATACCCAATTCGTGCAAGTCGTTAGTGCGCTACGTAGGATTTACCACACGCAAACGATAAGGAGTTATCAGATATCCAGATTATTCCAGACTTGAAGTTCCAGATTTTATTCCTGCTTCATGTGTGTGGTCTGTCGAATATCATGGTCCAGTTCAACGCAAACCAGAACTTTGCAAGGTACACCAATAATGATCTTCCAAAAAATCCAATGTTCGATGCCGAACAGGAACGAGGCTGCATGCCGCGGCCTCAACAAGGAACCCTTTCCTGGTAGGCTTTTTCCACAAAGTTCCGAAGCCTTTTTTTTTCAAGTTACCCAATGGCGGATTGCGGGTGTATCGCAACAAATTGTTGCTGACGAAATGATGGATGAAACCGGCAGGACCTTTCCCGACTGGCAAGGGTTACCGAAACGATTCAGAAAGTGTACGTCCCCAGATTAGATTCAAAGCGTGACTTGTCTAACTACCTCTACACAGAGTAGTACTCTCTCGTCACATCGTATTGGCATTGCTCATGTCCAAGCACTTCACAGTGCACAGGGAGGCCAACGCACACCCGACACAACAATCCGTGAGCATTCCTACTTTTATGCATTCACAGATTATCATCCTTCTGATTACTTATCTTCGTCAGCCTGAGCTCATGACCAAGTGTGTTTGTACAGCCTCGTCGACCACGCCGTGATCTCGCGAAATCAGAATCCCCACTTTGTCTCCCCCCCCCCCTTCCCAATCCAAGGGTAATCCAAGTACACCCGGATGACACGATAACACCTATGTCAGATGAAGGACCTGGGAGGATCTGCCCACAATTTCCGATGAATGAATAATCTGATTACATGTCTGGTCCCGCTGCGTCCCCGATCTTGCGCACTGCGAGGGTTGTTTTGCTGCTATACTGTTCTACTTTGCGGCGATTAATCACTGGATACGATAACTTAGGGCCTCTTTACCTCCGCCGTCGATCCCAGAAGCCCACAACGCCCTCCCTTGCTTTGCGCAGCTGCCTAATTCTGTACCTCACTGGAATTTCAATCCGTCCAATACCTGCCCGCCCGTGCCCGGCGCAAGGATGAGTGCATCCCACTGTTATCAGTTGACTCTTTTAAAGTTTCCAGTGTGTCCAGGTGTCCAGACATGTGGGCGCACGCTCCTACTTCGTTCTACCAAAACAGCGACCGCTAGAACCTTGGCACCTTGGAATTCTCCAATTGCCAGTGTCAATGCGCCGGCGCCGATGTTCGCGGTTCTGGGCTCATATTTACGAAAGCTGGGCAGCCTCCGATGCATAATAATCAGTTCGACGCACTATTTCATCAAATGCACAGTGCGCAGTCTGAGATTCTATTATCAATGTGCAGGTCAGATGAATACGAGTGGTACGACTTCGGTACCGGCCCCCAGCGGCCAGGGCTACCTGTTATCCCCTTAAGCATTCCCGATGAGCCGCCCGCAGTCATTGCTTACGACGGGAAGGTTAATCTGACGGTCTCACTCGTGGCTGTCTGGACCTGGAACTGTCTTCACTCAGAACCCGTCGTCCTCCCCTTTTTCTGCCGCGGTTACACGCCGAAACCCGTTACTTGACAGGGAACACTCTCCTGCTTGAGCTGGTTTTCTTCCTTCAAACCGCATGGTGTTTTCTGGGTACGCTGGCAATCAAAACTTTGCGGCCTGATCGCAATATAATTATATACCGAATATCTGAGTCAACTGGGTGGCTTGTATAAGTTCCCGTTTCGATGGCCGGTCGACTCGCGTCGTCGGACTCGAGGCGTCTCAAGGTACGTACGTACTTGCTTCCTTATTTGGTGTGTGCATAGTAAGTATTTTTGGGACCTCGTCGATCAGCGCTCAGCTCTAGAGTCTGTCGTGTGCTTGCATGTTTTGACTGTCCTGGTCCATCGGCAGCCTGCCTTCGGTTCTTATCGTTATTCAGGTCTTCAGTTGGGCATTTGGTTATTTATAAAAGCGAGCTCTAGACCGCACCCGCTACGCTGCTGCTCACTTTCGAGTTTCCTGGTGCCCTTTTGTTGTCAACTTTCTGCAAGCGGATTGCTGTCAACCTTGATTCGCGAGCGGCGAGCCCTGTAGGTAGAGGAAGGATCCCATGGACATGTGCGTTTGAGAGCTTCGGATTCCGAGGAAATTTTGTGGGCTAAGGGCTAAGGGAGTTTATGGCTTGGGTTCAAAGATGAAGCTTGGGGTGGAACTGAAGATGAAGGATTGTGAGAGTCCGTTCAGCGTGCGTTGAGATCCTGTCGGTCGGGACGATACTTACAAGTACGTACATTGTACTATACTACAAGTGGAAGAGAACAACTTCTCTCTTTCTTTTTTGTTTTGAGAAGGTGATTATGATCACGGATGGACTGTGTCTTGATATTATTATCACTGAACTATTTGTTGTCACTGCGATGGCTCGGAGTCGTGGCTTGCGACCCACAACTCCTTACGAACACTTGTAACTTTCCGCATCTGTATTGTTCGTACTGTACGTGGACGTCTTTATATTTATATATTGGCTCCTCGTTCAATATACTTAATTATATCGTCCATCCCGGCCTTTCATAACCGTTGCTAGGTGTTCCGAGGTCCAACTTCAAGGAGGTGAAGGCTGTAACACCGAGTATTATGCGCAGCTTGAGAGTAAACTTAGAATATGGCACCAGGAGGGAGTTTCGGAACGGTCGGCATCCCTGCGGCGCCCTATTATGCCGCTGCCTACCCGTACACTTCCCAAACGCTTCCGATAAATAAGATATGATGTAAAATAATTCTGAATTCGAATGAGCCAACTAGTGACGCATCTTCCAATCACGACATGCGCCCCTCAGCCTTCTTTTCTTTGATAAAGATTCGCGGGAGGGAACGAGTTGGAGGCACGGCAGCTTAGAGCTCGCTTGACAGGGATTTAACGGAATCAATGTAGAGGACGGGGTCCGGGCCTGGGTCTCTTCCGACAGGTCGAAAGCCCAGACTATGCATATGATAGGTTCTCGAGTGCCATGGAAATGTGTGCCGATATTTCGCGGAGTTCAATTTACATTGTGAACCGATTCTCTTGGTGACTCGTGAGCGATCTGTGTTGTCGAGCGAGTTGTTTCCTTTAATTCGCATTGATTACTCTGCATGATGTCGTGTTGTCGCCGGTCTACGCCTCGCCACGCCAAGGGCGAGGCACATCCGAGTCAGGGCCCTGCCAATTACCGCACGGTATTTTTCAGCGGTGTATGCTGGGCCCAGAGACTGCATACATTAACCTCGACCAAGCTTTGTTCTGCTGGTTTATATTGTGTGAGACGAAGAGCTAAGAATCTATGCCAGGGCCGAAATTAGGCAATCAAGGTGGGATTCAAATATTCAAAGTCACAGATAGGCGCCACCAAACTGTCCCCATCCGAGTCGACAAGCTTGACGCCCCAGCGGCAATGCTTAGAGTACGACGCCCTTTGATTGGCTATCGGAGTCTCCTTCGCACGAAATGTAAGCACAGGGCCACAGGCCAATCAAGATGTAGATATATAGGCGCCGAACATGGCATAGTGCTTACTAATAGTAATACTCAAACCAGGTGACAGCCTAGGCCGACATTGCCCACAGCAAGAAATCAAACTGAATGTTGCGGGTCCCCTTGAGATTCTGAACATCGATTTCAACTGGAGGTCCAGACAACATCCATCCAGTTCAAGTCTTAAGATATGTGTCAATGTGTCTGATATACAACTGCACGACTTGACAGTCTGGATCCCTTGCGTACATACCGGTCGCCGTTGAAGCGCATGCTTGCATTCGAAAGGACTAGGAAAATACGTATCAGCATGGCCGATGCCTGTACTGTTGCGAATTGTATAGTGGCAACGCCTCCCGCCAACGGTTTGGGTTGGGCAACGGGGCGCGTTACGCCTTACAGGTTCCCGGATAGGCAACGAGGCGCTTGCTCGCTTATGGGGGATCTGCAGTAGTCTAGATGTTGCATAAGTAGTTTGTAAATTGAATTAACCTTTAGATTTATTTCGAAGGTCTCTAAAATACAAGTCTTTACAATTCACATCTAATATTCGACTATTTGCACTTGGGAGAAGGGGTACCAACAGATCCCAGTGACTCAACTTGAATTTGAACTTTCATCCCATCCAGCACATCATGCCGCCGACAAAAGGCGTACCTGCAAAATTAAACATGCCATTAACCACCCTTCAACCCTTCGAAAGCATCTCCCGTGTTCTCTGCCTCTAGACCCATCCGAGAGCAACTACGATTTCGGCCTTGATGAGCAAGATGTCAAGGAAGAAGGGCTGACCCTTGCATGCCAGCTGGAAAGACCTTTTAAATAGCTAGATAAACGTCTTCTCGCCCTGAAAAATCTCAAAAATTGCCTTTATTTTTTTGCTCCAGACCTAGCAACCGAGGCTGCTTTACCTAAATATTTAAGTCAACGATTTTGGCGGTGCATTACGCGTTACATTGCCACAATACAATTCGCAACAGTGCCGGCGTATACATTGATACATATTTAATATGTAGTGTGGATTACTGATGAACTGGGCCGGCGGGCACAATCGATGCACTTGACGGCGACCTCGAGCTCAAGGTCTTCGCGAAGTAATACTGTGCAGAAGGATCAGGTTTGTAGTTGTGATTCTATGGAACAGTGCATGATACTTACCAAGATCCAGGAAATTGGTGAAGACGGGATGCTTTAGCATTTCCCTTTCATGGACGTCGCCGTTGTTCCTCCACCTACTATATGTGGCTCAAACGAGAATGCTCCGGAGCCATGAGTCGACGGTATTGGTGATCCCATGCGGACTCTGTTGCACCTACAAGTCGTGAGTCATATATGGAGACCACGAGGTCGTGCTAGCTACGTCGGAGGACAAGTATCTCCGTCTATCTCCAGACGTTGTCGGCGCCTCAAGGATCATGGGCAGGCATGTTGCCGATAGTGACACCGATCCGCGAACAGCCGCATCAGGCCTTGTCGAGAGCGGCAAAGAGCAAAACAGACTGTTGATACAAGCGTGTACTCAGAGTGCCTGCCTAATATTAAGCGCGCATCGCTACCGGCTCGCAGAAAATTCAGGTCAGTGGGGAAATATTGCCTCCAATCACCCAAACCCAGTCATTCTGCACAAAAAATAGGATGGGAATTGAACAGAGGACGTTGAATTGGCACCGAATGCCACGAAGGATGAATAGAAATTAGAGCAGAAGGTGAACGGCACAACGTGACGCGTTAAGTTTAGAGCCGGGCCTGAACAAAGATAGATAAGCCTTCCCAGTCACACCTTGGGATAAATGAGCGAATCGCGCTTAGGGTACGCACGGATATGAACGCATCTGCAGCGACTGATAAAATGACTAGATCCGCACCTAGTATAGCCAGTCAGCAAACCGATGTTACACCGTGGAAAGGAAATGCTTCACCTTGGATGCAGGAATGAAGGGTAAACATGCTTCGTCGGCAGCGCAATCAATAATAAAGGGTGGAACATCGCGCGGAGTTGCAATTATAAATTGCAGTTGGCTCTATTGAGCCACTGATCATTGGCTAACCTTGGAAGAACATGGTATCTTGAACGTAACTCTTCAGCCCAAGATACGCCCATGTATGGGCGGTGCAGATCGCGTCTGGTTCGCCAGTGTGAGCCTGAAGCATATTCACACTTCTTCGTGATAATACGGAGAGTCACAGACTCGCCTGGGAGAACTTCCTCGGTGTTCACAGTCGTCGGAGATGAGGTCGGTTAGCGTGCCATCGAATGTAAATTTCTCATCCAAATTATCAATAGCACCATTTCCCGGAAATAAGGAAGCCACGTGTGTAACGTTCCACCTGGATTGCGTCGGATTGTGAATAACCATGGTGCGGTGATAATCTTTGGACGCCCAGGAAGAGTTCGCTACGGTTTATTCGACTGAAGCACGAAAATGAAATGCCCTGGAAGGCAGGCTCGTTTTATGTGATACCCAGGAAGTAGAAAGACCGCGTTAACCAGCGCTGTAATAGTCCTCGGAGTGTACTGTGTTTACTGTGGTTCTGCGATATGTTTGAGGGAGGCCGAGACCAACGGGGGCAGTGCGTTGGTGAAGCTTGGCTATCGTTCCATGTAAACGTTTGAGAAGTGACCTTCTGCGGCGGCGCGCTTTGATGCGGGATGCGGGTAACGGCTGTAGCCTGTAAGCATCGACTTCCTTGTACATCCATCAACACGCGTCTGAGACGACAATGCGGCCAAAACGTCAAGCGAGGAGACGCCCTGTGAGTTCTGCGTCTCGTGTAATAGTATACACACGTATCCAGGTAGAAAACGAGGAACTTTGAATGCTTCTGTAGTTCACTCCAGAAAGTAGGGGCGGAGATGAACGGTTTGTGGGTGGTTCGTTTTGTGACTGGTGCTTAAAGTAGACAATGGCACAGTACACGTCTGCCCAAAGAATAATTTTGTCAGAGTGTAACAGGGATTCACGCTCTCTGTCTCCAATGGAACGGCTCCCTCCGATGCGCGCCAATTGGTCATTGTGACGAAAAGAGCCTTCCAAGGGGTGAGGGATCACGGACCAAGCCTAATAACTGACGTTAAAGGTGGCCATCTGTTTCGATCGTGCATCCACAGCCAAACTCTCCGGTATTGTAGGACTTCAAGGTGAGCATTGAAGAGTATTGCAGGTATACAGAGTACGAAGCTCTGAGATTCTGCGTTGTCAGTGCATAGTTGGCGCCATAGTAAGGATCAAAATTAATGATTGCGCATTGCACCGTACAGCGCATTTTGGAGACAGATTAAAAAAATTGTCACCTATTACCGTAGTCAGCGCTTCTTCGGGAAGACTTTAGTCTGATACGAGGTTTTCGGGGATCAGAAGAGAATAAGGGGCCCACCCAATGCGCATCGACGGCCAATGGTCACTGATAGACAAAGTGGCTCCAGCGCGGAACCAAAGCTGTATGTCGGATTAGACTTAGTCGACTAGTCGGTCAAGGTAGTCCAATAACTTACAGTCCTATTCAACAAATGGGAAAAGATCCATGCTACAAGTTTTGTTCAAGTTGGGTGCCGGCAGCCGCAGGTTCGCGCGAAGTTGAAGCGTTTGTCACGTGGCCCAGAAATTCTCTCGATGCTGAACTTGATTATTTCTCTCATAACTTGTTCCTCCGCCTTCAGCTGGTCCGAAAGCTCGTGTGTTGTTTCATATCTGTATAGGGCTCTTGCCAAGGTATACTTTTGGGAAACGCTTGTGGATTCCAGTCCATCTCCGGCATAAGGTCCTCGGATTTAGAGAAGCTCCTGTGGTGTTTCCGACCCATATCAATGGCTGGAACGAAGTTTACAATATCACAAAGGATGGCAAGGACTTTTCTCTCTGCTGCGTACTTGACCTAATACCTGAACTTGTATCCGATAATTCGTTTCATTGGATTTAGGGCCTAGGTTTTACTACAGTCCTCCTCGTGGCCGGGGTGACTTTCTATGTCGCAAAACAAAACATCGCTGAGCGGCGTAAGGCAGAATTGGGCCAATACCGAGCTTGTATGTCTTCATTTCTTTCTAATTCATTTTCGCAGACGACGTGTTTGCTTCACTTCCTACTCGGTGTTTCATTACATGTACTCATATTTTTATCACCAAGCCGTCTGATAGAAGTTAATAACCATTCATTGACATCCTGTTCAGCTCGCTCCCTGGCCAATCACCATACCGGCCCCAAATCTCAGCCACCTGCCTAGGCATCATTACGCAGATTTTGCGCTTCATTGGTTTGGACTTTGGGCTTTGTGGAACCCCTTCCTCATGGCCGCAGCGATATTCTTCGTGGTCGAGAAATCGGATATTTCTCCATGGCTATCGTGCAGAAATGGATGACTGATGAGCTGGTATGCATGACATTCCTTCTGTTTTGTTTTCGTTCACTTGTGCTGATTTCTTTTCAAGTCCGACTCGTTCTTAGTTTTCCACCTACATCACGTTTAGTCTGGCTTTTGCTTCCCGAAACTTCCGATAGAAGATTCGTTACTCTGTGCTTCCTTCGTTCCTCTTCACAAGGGCACCTCTCACCCAAACCAGTCGTCTGAATATATTTATTTTATTCATGCAGAGAATATCTAGATTTCAGAGGTTTCAGTGATCGAATTCTGGGAGAAACCCAATCAGGCAAGCATCGTTCAGGGAATGTTGAGGCGTCATCCGCGTCTGGATCAGAATCAGACAGTTAAACCCAACTCGAATTCAGAACAAGCCCCCAACACCTTCCATTCTACCGTCACAATCTTCATACCAAACAGTACTATCCTCATACCTCACAATGGCATCCATGTCAAGGAGCGGTGCACCCCCTGGATTACCCTCGGGCTTCGGACGGGTGCGTCTCATTCCATTACCATCTCTTTCGCACAACGAAGAGAAGATCGCTAATGCCGCCTAGACCTTCCTTATCGGCGGAACAGTTGTCGCCTTGGGGCTAGGCGGATTTTACATGGCCATGCTTCGCAGCAAACAGAAACAACAAGAGGCTGGCCTGAATCCCTATTGTACGTCTCTTCCCATGAATCCGTTGTTCCTCGCCTGACTCCATCTGTTCTGTCCTTAGATGAGCGGGTCATGGGCTATGTCAACCAGAAGCCAGTCCGAGACGAAATCCTTCGACCCCTCCCCTCCCATTACAGTGATATTCCTCCCCATTTCCCAACAAAGGAGCATCATAGCGGTCACGTTACCGTTGCGGACTACAAAAACAGTCCTCAATACGCCGAACAAGGAGAAACGATTCGTCATATGGTACCGCCCCCACAGAGGGCTGGACCTGACGGGACCAGGCCGTACACCAAATCGCCCGACTACGTCAGCAACTATGGCAAGACAATCAGGCCTGGCCATGCTGGCAAGGAAGCTGAAGCCTCCCGTTACTGATCAACCATGAGTACCTCATGCAAAGGGGTAGGCCCTCTGCGGTCTACGTTCTTCGTTTTATCCCATCTGTTTTAAGATAAATTGCATCAATCTTCCTCTATGTACAGTAAAAAATACAAAAGTCCAAGTTAGTCTATATGTACAATACCATGATTTACAGTGTTATGTCCTTGCAAGTCTTCGTTCTGAGTATTCGTATGGTACAATGGGACCAATTCCAGCCAACAATTGCCGACACCCTGGTTCCAATATGGTGTATGAGATCGAGATGTTAAGACTCCTCGATCTGACGCGCGCAAATCATGAATATATTTCAATCGACTGATGAATGAGGGATACCTACATATGCGTCGCCATCTGGAGTAGGCGGCAATTGCTTTTCTGTAGGCGAGCTTGGGAGTCTAGACAATTTTTTTGCTAAGAGATGAAATCAGTCATGTCATCTAGCTGTGCCCCTAACGCGCATTCCACGCACAAAAGGTTAATAGTTTAATTTCGGCACTGATGGACATTTTCCGTATCTTCGTGTTGTCAGGCAAGTCATACGGCGACGACGTCCGTTTGCTAACGAGCAAATTCACAAGGAGGGTATTGACATACACTCGACCCATAGTAAGACCGAAGATGTAAAATACTATTGGTGATATCGAAAGTCAATTCTTTGAGAATCTATCTTTGAAATTCTATTAAATCACTGACCGTCGGGCCTGAGCCAGAATAAAATTAGAAGCACAAAGCTCATGACGCCGCCGATGCCTCCAGACGAAATAGAGTTGATAATGGTGTCGAGGTATGACCTATATTATTGTAAGTCAGGTTGAAGGCCACAGCATTTCCAAGTAAATGAAACGGTGCAGAGGCGTTTAAATAAATACTGTACCTTTGTTTCGCAATCTGCTTTGGAGTGATTTTATACAGCTGCCATGTGAGGGCCAAAGGAATCAAGACGTCTACAGTCGCCGCGATACAGGCAGAAATTCTGGTAAGGTCATTCATTCATTAAGAGTCTGATATGAAGTCCATGTCTGACTCACGCTGCTGCTTTATTGCCGTAACGCCTTGAAATTGTGTCGAACCCAAGTCCGACCGTTCCATGGAAAACGGCAACATGGAGCCCCGAATAGATATTGAGGATGGCCTAAACAACCGCACGAATCAGTCATTCATGCCAGGTTCTCGAGGGCCAGGAGACTTGCATGAGCTACCACTAAGGCAAAAAGTACCATAGTGATTATGATAGGTTGGGCCCTGATAAAGAGGATTGTGAGCAAGTTTACTAGGAATGAATGCGCAAAAAAAAACTTACAATCTTCGACATCTGTTGATTAGGAATAGTTCTTCGATTACAGATACAATTGTGATCGTAAGAGTGGACAAAATAACGGTCCATCTCCATTCGTTGATGGAATAACCTGAGCAAAACCAGTCAGTTAAGGAAGGATGATGATGTACATTGCTTTACTTCGCCTTACTTTGAGCACCATTTATTAGCAGCTATCCAAAAAAGAGAAGTACCAATAAGCATCCCGAGAGGATAGATATACAGTTTGGCTTCGAAGAGGACGTACTTGCCAAGTAGACGCAAAAACGGTGATCATGCATATGGTATCCGCGAGCAGCGTACCATACAGAAGGACCTTCAGCGAACGTTCGGTTGTAAAATGAGAGAGATAGTAGATGGCGAGAGTGATTTCCAGCATATAAAGAAGCGCGTTGAGCCAAGATATGGATAGATGGATGCTGAGATGGATGACATAGGTTAAGTCAGTCGTTCTGAATTGAAACATAAAAGTATACGCACGTTGCAAACTCTGAGGAACCCGGCGAGGACATCGTCGCCTCTGATACTCGAACGAAGATGGTAGTAGTGTTTGCAGAAGTCAAGAAAGAAGGACTTAGTTGGCGTTAGGCGTCAAATGCGAAGAACGAACACGAAATAATAAACCACGAAGTCGGAAGAAGAGCAGAGAAGGGTATCCCAAGTTGCTAGACAGATTATAACATGAGAGCATGCCGTATCCTCGGTTAAACAGGAGAGGCGGTTGGCATATAGATATGGCCTAGTAGGTTCCCACAAAAGCTTCAGGAAGGAAAACCTCTAGCCGCCCCTTCCGAAGCCGTGCGCCGTCTACGCAATTGGGTTAAATTTAAATTGAGACTTCTCGTTAGGTGAGATGGTTGGTAGGCATCGGTGGCTTTGAAGGAGTCGAAGTTTCCTATCCCGCCTTAGCTATTCCACAAAGAACGTGGCGGGCGCAATTTCCTGAATCAGGCTGAATGTTGAATACGACGTCATATCTTACTGAGAAGACTTCATAAATACATCGGCGTCTGCGTTAAACGATTTGCATGAGCATCAGCCTATTCGTTTTTGCAATAAGAAGTGGATGCACACATATTCCTGGCCACTTCCGAGCGGTCTGAGAAAAGAATCTCTCTGAGTTTTGCCCTTGATTGTGAGAGCATATTGCTAAGAAAGGCAGGTCAGTTGACACGTTGTTGCTACGTCGGCACAGGGTCGGCACTTACTCAGGCTCACAGATCCAACTACGTATGCAGCCGACTTCAACTTGTATCCTTGTCAACGTTGGAGGTCTCGAGAAAGAAACTTGAAAGCTCCATAATTCAGGCATAACAAGCCAGTAAACAAGTCTTCTGCGACCATCAACTGCTACTTACTATGGTACGATTTGGCATTTTATCGGTTTGACTGCCGAACTGAGTCGTAAATGTGGGCATTTGCTGCGCACCTTTCGGACCCTTCGTCAATGGTCGGCCTCGGTATGGTGGATTCCTATTCGAGAAATAACCCTGGAATCGTTGTCAGCGAATATCATGCCCCGGTTTCCGAGAGTCGTGTGCATTCGGGTTGGCCATGCAGGCTTTCGCGATAGTCTGCAGTTGGCACCGTTACAATGACACCGGTATGACCTATCGCGGTGGTAGAGACCTGATGAATTTAAAGCTGATATTCATATAAATATGTCCGGAGTAGAGAATGTTGTCCATGATAATTGGTTAGAGGCTAGTTGCAACTGGCAAACGCAGCTAACTCCTTGGAGAATCAAAAATCAGAACAGACGCAGATGTCGTTTGCTCTGTATGGAATGGTTGTCGTATGCCCTTCGACCCTTCTCGAATATTCGTCGCGAGCGTTCGACCAATGGAAGTGACTGTACTCGGGCCTGAGTTCCACGACTTTCAGCGACGAAATCTTCGGGTATTGTGCCATAACCGCGTCCGAGAGGGTCGAAGCCCGGTGCTGATCGTAAGATGGATCGCTATCAAGCCAGGCTGGAAGGGGTGCGCAGACGAAAATAGTAAGTTCGTTGACTCCGCGGAATAGGCCAATCCAGAAAATGGCTTCGCGAATGAGGAAAGGCGTCGTCTCTTCGCCTCCTGAGGGTTTGGACTCCAACAGATCCAGAGTCAGACGCGAGACAGAGAGGTAATGTCTAGTCCAGTCAGGATCTTCACTCTCAACACGTGCGATTTGCTGCAGAGGCGGACGTTCCTTCCAGGTCGAAAAACAAAGGCTGACGCAGGGGCTTATCTTCATCTTGGAGAATTTCTCGTTGAGGAAGGAGAATGCTCTGATGTTGGTTTTGTGGGAGAACGAGCCTCGGTAGTAGATGTCGAGGATGATGTTGAGGTGGCGCAGATTGGGGCAGTCTATAGGGTACTCGAACAAAAAAGCGGCTTGGTCCAGTGATCCTGTAAACGACAGGAGGTTTGAGAGGCGAAGGGGCTTCGGATTGGGAAAACGTGCATGCAGGTTGCCATAATGAGATAGGCCAAATGTAAGCTTCTCCAACGCTGGAAGAAGGAATAGGTTCTCGACCACGGTGGGAAGAAAATCTCGTCGTGGAAAGCCCAAGCTGAGCTCTCGTAAATGTGGAAGCGAGCATGCGATCTGAGAGAACATCGAGTTGTGGAACACATCTTTCGTTATCGTGTCAGGTATGGATAAAGCGAAGGAGGTTATTAGGGAGCTCTTCATGGTAGAGAATGTCCATGTCGAATAGGGTGACCTGAAAAGTAAGTCAGAACTGAAATCTATCCTCGTTAACTCGTTATGCCCAGCTCCAGACTGTGGATGATTCGTCCATCCCCCTTTCTGAGAGGTTTGAAGTCGTAAAGGGGTCTTTAGAAATCGCTCGATGTTGTCGAACCTGGGTTGAGGGCTGGGGACTTGATCCATCACTAAAGAGATGAGGGTGGATTATTTGAAGAGAACCGCATGATTTGAGCATCACAGTGTCAAGAAGGTTAAAAAGCGCGGCCATGTAATTTTGGACGTGCTCAGGCTGAGGTTCAACCCTCTGTTTGTCTCCGCATAAAATGAAGGCCAAGGAGAAAGAGCCCACGAAAGACAGCCGGTCAATGATCTGCTGGATGCGACGGACTTCTCTCGTTAAACGGATAACTGTACTCGCTGAGTTCATCGAATAAAACAGTGAACATACGAACTGCTTCATTGTGACGACAGAAAAGTTGACAGCTAAACCTGACAGGGTGTCTGGATAGCCATTGGCAATCGATTGTAAAATGGAGGGAGTTTCAGGGTTCGCCAGTCCTCGCCATTCAAGAAAGATAGGTATTGCGATGGCGTTTAGTCGATGACATGTTTTTCCTGCATTGAAGACAGCAGTAGCTGTTGATTGTTTGAAAACGAGAATAAGGATCTCAGTAGGCAGATCTGCGAGTTGAGAAGTCATAAAACTGGTTTTAATAAGAATGGGGCGTGAAAAGATCAAAATGGTGGTTTGCAGTCAAGGCACAGGTAGAGTGGCTGTTATAGTAGGCCGCGAGGCGATGCCTGGCATGTGCGCCCATATGTAGTGGTAACACGTTCAAATACTCCTTGCATTCCTACTTCTACTTGGCCCATGTTGGCGCATAACTCGTCAAGGAGATAATTCTTCAGGTAAGTAACAAGGTTGTCAGATTAGATGTTCTGCTGACTTTATTCAGGAAATAGAAAGATATACACATAGTCACCTTGAACTGAGGAGTTAACTTCGCCAATATGTCGAGAGGAGACTATGAACGACTTCCAATGTACGCGTCTTCCGCATCGTCACCTCGACAACGCTCATCGTCTTCCGCACCGCCCTCTCCAACTTCACCACCCGCATTTCTGCAACCCTTCTCTGCTTCATACAGGTCGCGCAACGGAACAACGACCAAGACACGATCTCTACTTAAACCAAGAACTGTATATGTGTTCATCAAATATGCAGTACCCACAACAATCATTCTCATCCTTTTGGCGCTCTACTTTTACGAGCCACATATAGAATTGGCATTTTACGACCGGACATGGGTTCAGAAGGAATTAGAGCCTATACTACCTTTGTCAGGCTGCTTCGACGAAAATCGAGTCAGCCCAAGCTACAACGTGTCCAAATACGTGTATGGACCCAAGAGGACGGAAGTACAAACTGGAATACCCATGAGGATGGGCCTCGATTGCTATGACTTCGCAGGAACGATACAGTCGGAACCCCGGGGCAGGAAAGGTCAACGAGTGGCTGCCGAGGATCGTACACAATTCCACACGTACTGGAGGAGCGACCTGGCACCGTTTGGGCCTCGACAGGAATGGATGCTCAAATCATTTTTTGCCACACAAGACGTTACCGCCTCGCGTTTAACGCTATGGTCAAACGGCGATCTTACATCGAATTTGATTCTTCGAAATTATCAGAATCGGTATCCCGACGCATTTGCACTCGAGATCGTGGATATCCCAACTCTCGCGAAGGGAACGGAATTGGAAGGCAGTGCTCTGCTAACGAGAAAGGATGCAAAGGCATGGATAGATGGAGACCTCATACGACTTCTTCTCCTGTGGAATTTTGGAGGTGTTTGGGTAGATATGGACTCCTTGATGACCCGAGACCTCGAGCCTCTATTGGAACACGAGTTTGTGACGCAATGGGATTGCTACGGTATGTTTTTCTCTCGTTAAGACCCATTCCTTTTTGCTAAAGTATCATGGACAGACAAGCTATATGTACCACTTAACGGAGCTCTCATGCGATTCCGGAAGCACTCTCCTTACCTATGCGAAGCATTCCACGTAATGGTCACCTCTCCTCCACCACGTTCGGGATCAACGGACTGGGGTGCCACCTTATACTTCAAACTATGGAGACGGCTCTTAGCTGCTTCCGTTCCGCCATTCAAGATCCTTCCTTTCTGCTTTAGCGACGGGCGGTCGTGCAGACTGGATAACAGGCTACCTGATCCTTTCACACCGGACAACAAGGCAGGCAAATGGACGATGGGGTTAGGCCTCGAGGAAGGCGGTGGGCTGGACAAGACCCTCCATAAGATCTTTGGAGTGCACCTGCACAATCAGTGGGAAAAGGCATATCCAGCCAACGGTTGGGTAGAGAGATTACTGTTGAGGAGATATGACGAGAAGTTGAAGGCAAGGGAGGAGCTTTGATTCGTTGTCCTGCCTGAAGGTGTTGTCACTTGATATATGCTATCTTTTTGTCTGTATTATACACTTAATCCTTATCCAAGCAAGTCACGCACATCTCGGGGCAGTTCTTCATCAAGTGACTTCATTGCGTATGGCGGTCAAGCTTTCTCCCATCAGGCGAATCAGAGATGCATCAAGATACGCCATTGGTCGAGGTATGATTAATATCTGTGTGTCCATTTAAAGTCTTCCATTGCTGCGACTATGTTGAGTTCAATTTTACAGATAACTGACCCGCTGACGCTGATGATCCTCGCACAATGGAAAATGCGTTTGTTCACCTCCACCGCTCGCGGATGAATGGCAAGATCGACAGTTTGAATGAAGCACAGTCATGTCTTAACTGCGCTTGCTTGACACTTACTGCGCGACGACTACCTCATCCAATGCTGTTTGACTTTCATCCCTTCGAGACGGCATTTGCTAGCCGTTCGCTGAAAAAACGTAGTCCTGGTCGACGTCTTGTTGACAGAAGCAGTGATCTATCTGCCTTTAATGGCGAGAAGATCAAACAAGACAAAGCGACGCAGTTCACAAGACGCGTATAAAACCTCACATTGTCTGCATGAAGTATCAGTAAATCGCCCTCATGAAACAGTTAACCTATTCTTTCTGCCACGTTCTAGTGCTTTGCCAGTATGTCGGGGCAATGGTGCTCAGCCCTCGCTATGGCGAATTCGTAGTCCACGAGAAACGCGTAGCCCACCCAGATTGGCACGACTCTCGTAGACTGGAAGCCCACGTTGGCATTCCTCTCCGAATTGGCCTCCGGCAGCAAAACTTAGACGCTCTGCCCGACCACCTTATGTCTGTGTCAGACCCTGCTTCTTCGGCCTATGGAGAACACTGGACGCATGAGAAAGTTGTTGAGGCCTTCGCGCCATCAGCAGGGTCCCACGACACCGTCCGGGCGTGGCTTATGGACGCAGGCTTCGATGAAAACCGGTTAGGGGTAAGCTATAACAAGGCTTGGATTGAAGTTCAAGGAGCCACTGCCCTTGAAGTGGAACAGTTGCTCAACACCGAATACCGCGTTTTCAAGCACAGTCACAACGGAGAAGAACACGTTGGTGGGCAATTGACCGTTTATGTTAGAGGATATGTTTGCTAATTTTTTGTCTCAGCATGCCATGACTATTCGCTGCCGGTTGGAGTAGCAGAGCATGTCGACTTCGTCACCCCAACGGTCCAGCCCAATGCTAAGCTCGTTGGGTCAAGCATGCAACGCCGCCAAGCTTCGATTTCTGGGCGCAATCTCCATTCGCGGGCCCTTGATGCTCGGTCGAATGTCAGTGTCAATACAGGAGGATCTCTAGCTGGTTGCGACACCGCAGTCGTTCCCAGCTGTCTGAGAACGCTCTACAACATGACGTATACCCCAAATGCAACGGACCGTAACACTTTTGGGATAGGTTAGTCTTACTCTCGATAAGTTGTCTGGATCTCAACTTACTTTCGGATTTATATGACAGTGAGCTTCTACAGCAACACATACTTGCAATCGGACTTGGATACTTTCTTTGGCAATTTTTCGCCTTCTCTTGTTGGTTCTTCGCCTCAGTTGGTGTCAATCGATGGAGGTGAGAATATTGGGCATGAGATGTGCGGTGTAATGATGTTATTACTCTCAGGAACAATCGCGCTCGATCCAAGCTCTGATGTGGGCGAAGATGGATGGATTCTTGAATATGCTATGACCCTCGTGGAGCCCCAACCTGTGCAACTGTTGCAGGTCGGAAACCAGCAAATTGGTATCTATTCCAAATCTTGTATCTATATATTGTACGTGTCGTTAACGTTTATGTCCTAGGTCAATTCTTCTCTCTCAACGAATGGCTCGATGCTGTCGATGGCTCGTACTGCACCTCCGAAGGCGGCGACGACTTCACATTCGACCCTCAGCTCCCGAACCCTCGGCCAGGAGGGTTCACAGACCATTCTTGCGGTACGGCAAAAGCGCCGAATGTCGTCTCAAATTCTCAAGCTGTCGACGAACATGTTTATTCGGATTTCTACAGGCAGAGACAATGCAACGAATTTGCCAAGCTCGGTCTGATGGGCGTCACTGTGCTGTACTCTGCCGGAAATACAGGTATTTCGGGTATTCAGAGCGGCTACTGCCTGGACGATAATGGTTGGTCCCCTGTCTTGTCAGACAGGATAATTTTATTGAGTGTATGCGTGCTAGGCTCCATGAATCTCAACGCTACCAACTTCAATCCGGCCTGGCCAGCTTCTTGCCCGTGGATCACTGCAGTCGGTGGCACGCAAGTCAAAGCCAATGCCAGTGCCGGAGACTCGCCCGAGGAGGTGTGGAACCAGGATTTGACCATGGGCTTCTTCGAATCCGGCGGCGGAGGGTTCAGCAACCACTTTTCACAACCCACCTATCAGAAATCTGCCGTTACCAACTATCTTAAGGTTTTGACCAACAAAGATCCAGCGTCTTTGAAGCACTTCAACCCCAAAGGCGTATGCTCGATCTTCCTTAAATAGCATGACTCGAATTCTGACAATTCTTTTTGTGTAGCGAGCATATCCTGACCTGAGTGCCAACGCGTGAGTTTTCCTGGTATCTGGAAATGGTGCCATTTATTTGACTGACCTTCATGCCAGAAATTCATTCTTCGACATCGCCAACGGATCCATCTCTATTGACAGCGGCACTTCAGGTGCAACACCCACAGTTGCCGCCATTATCACTCTTGTGAACGACGCCAGAATATCTGCTGGCAAGAAACCCGTTGGTATGTGACCGTATAAAATCAGAATGTTCTCGTCTCATGCTGACTTCATCCCTCTAGGTTTCATCAATCCAACGGTATGTCGTGACATATAGATGCAATTACCGGTATTTTAATTGCGTTCTTTTCAAGATTTATTCGACTGCCTTCGCAAGCGTATTCAATGATATCACGGACGGCACGAGTCAGGGTTGCAAAGGCTGTAAGGACACCATTCTTTATGGAAATTAAGCTCCAGCTTACACTTCAAATTGTGCAGTGCAAGGCGACCGAACAGGAGGGTTTCAAGCGTGAGTTCTGAACGCTATTAGGGCTATCCAGACACTTATCTGGTTTGATTCATGATGCAGTACCCAAGGATGGGACCCGGCGTCAGGTATGTTGAAAATCCAGGCCTGAATCAGAGAAATGCTCACACAATTGTCTCTTCAGGTGTTGGTACTCCCAATCTCGGCAAACTAATCGAAAAATGGCTAGCTCTGCCTTGATTGTTGGATTTATGCACTCCATCGGTTCGATACGAGAATGGCAGAGAGGCTCCAGTATCTCCACTGTGTACTAAGACAGCAAATTATTTCCAAATACTGGGTTGTAAGATAGTTTTCGTTCGCGACTGTAAAGTAGTCGTACTTGAATGAAGCAGATCCCCCAAACTTTTATCTTTGTTTTAGCCCGAAGTGAAGCTGTTGCGAGAATCACAAAGACTGAAACAGCCAGGGCGATAATGAGAGGGGATATGAAGATGTTTTGCTAGTGGAATGTTAAAACCATTTACATTAAATTTTGATGTACCCACACAGACCACACGTTACGCCTATCTGACTATACTTTTGCGCTCGAGCGACGCTGGTTGGCGACGAGATCCAGATTACAACGCAGGCATCTTTCGAACCACCTTTCCTTCATTTCGCGCGTGCACCCTGAGCTTTTCGAGCAGAGGTGAATTCGCCCAGCGCTCTGGCGGTGCCCTCTTGCTGGTTGCCCAGTAGTAGATGTCCCAATCAGGCTCATCGAGTAGCTGTCGATTTCATTGCGTCGTAAGAAGAAAAAAAAAATTGAAATACGCAAAGATAACGCACCTTGTCGTACTCCATCATCTCCTCCTGGGTCATCGTGCTCAGTTGATCCCTCGCAAAGGTACTCAGCAGCAGATCGCTCTCCAAAGTACCCCGCTTCCGAGACTGATATACCAGCCTCGCTCTGAGAGTTTCCACAGTCTCATTGGGTCGCGGCAGTGGTGCCGGGGGTTCCACATCCGACGGCGTAGTGGTCGAAGCCATGTGTTCCGGTGTATGAGGAAGCGGCCATGGGTCAGCAAACAGACGCGAGGTGGACGAGAGAGACCGGCGCGAATGAGCTAGATTCCTGCTGAGGACAGTCGCGCTTCGAGAGAATTGCCGCAGCATTGTGAACTCGTTATTGGGTAGAATAACTGGTCGTGGTAGTCGGGGGACAAGAACATAATTGAATATGCATTGGGATACGCGTCTTTTCCCGGACCGGTCACATGTCAATCGTTCTGGGGCACAGCCACATATTCTTATCCAATCAAGTGCTGTACTATTTCGACCGATCGTTCACGCCCTGTGATGCGTGACACCAATAGTTCACTGGCATTGGTGTTCATAACCAGCAGTGATGCATGACGAAACAAATTTTGTGAGCAAAATGTTCACAAATTAGCGCGAAGCGCCCAAATTTTTTTTTTTTTACCTGCAACTTTCAATTTCGGCGACGTTCACAGGCCCTTGTGATGCGTGACGAATTGCATATTTGTTCAGTTCACGACCCCCTGTGATGCGTGACGTGAACGATCGGTCGAAATAGTACAGTACACTTGAGAGAGCTCTGGATCTGAAACTGCATACCACAGTTGGGGAAGTGGGCACCGAAATGATTGAGAGAGAGGGGCTGAATATTCAATATTAAGCTGAATAGTAATGGTAATGGTAGTAATTTAATAAGTTAACAGGCTGAGCGCTTAGCGACGGGCACTCGCGGCCCGGCCTACAACAAAGTTAAAGAAGAGCCTCGGTTTCTCAACACTGCTACTACTGTAACTACATCCAACCTTGAGGCCCAAGGGCGGAATAACGAGAGAAAGCCCTCACCAAATAAAGTCAGGATGTTTTCCCAAAGTCGGAACTTCATAGTCAGCGGAGGGACATTCACTCAGGTAGAACATCGTGATACAGGTACGAAAACACTGGATACGTGATCACTGATACCAGGGGAAATGCGGCGACTAACCTTCCGATCTCTCGATCCAAACAGCATTCGAACGCCTTCAGAAAGCCGCTGCACCTGGCGCATTTCATAATTCAGGAGATCGCTTTGATCCCCCAAAATGTCATCCAAACACCCGACTGGCGGTCCTGGAGACGATCATGAACTGGATCCTTCAACTTGGAAGCGAGGATTGCCATGCGCTTATCATGTGGTTATATGGTGCTGCAGGAGCAGGCAAATCTGCGATCGCACAAACCATCGCCGAGCGCTGCTATGCAGCGAAAGTACTCCTTGCGAGTTTCTTCTTCTCTAGGTCGGACCCCAATCGTAACCACGCGCGGTCCCTTATTCCTACGATCGCATATCAGATTGCCTGCGCCATACCAGAAGCACGAACTCACCTTGAAGGAATCATCGAACGGGATCCCCTTGTATTCACTCGTTCGCTCAAAGCTCAAATGATCTCGTTGATCATCGAACCCCTCCAACCTCTCACCGCTTCTGGGTACTTCTCCGACCCCGCAAGCTCCCCACGCCTCATCGTTATTGATGGCCTCGACGAATGCCAAGATCCTAGAGTCCAGAGCCATGTCCTTGAAGTCATCTCAGATGCTCTTCGACAATATCACATCCCACTGATCTTTCTTGTCGCTAGTCGACCGGAGCAGGATATATCATTCACTTTCGGCTCAGAAAAACTCTCTCAATTTCTCACCCGGCTTGCCCTAGACAACACATTTCGCCGTGATGACGATATTCAACTCTTCCTTGAAGAATCTTTCAATGAGATCAAGGCGACCCATCCGAGAAGGGCTCTGATTCCACCGTTGTGGCCATCCTCAGGCACCATAGACATCCTCGTAAGAAAGGCATCGGGCCAGTTTATCTACGCCGCAACTGTCATTAAGTTTACATCGTCAATCCGCCATAGGCCCACTGATCGCCTCGAAATTATCCTCGGTTTACGTCCCGCTCGCCACGACCTGCCATTCGCAGAGCTTGACGCATTGTATATGCATATTTTTTCGTCCTTGGAAGAACCTGAATCCTCTCTGTTGATCATCGGTTTTCTCCTCCTTGCCAAGAATGACGTTCCATTTATGACTCGGGATATGCATACCATAACGAATCTTGAGAAATTCCTTGGTTTGAATCCGGGAGACGTCGAAATCTTCCTGGGAGACCTGGCTTCTGTGGTCACCTGGGATTCTGTGATCACTTCCAGCTCCGAGTCGGAGGCTCAAGTAGTTCGTCTTTTGCACGCATCATTGGGAGACTTTCTCCTCGATTCATCTCGGTCGAAACACTTATCTATTAACGCGAAATCGATGCATACGATATTCGCGCTTCAATGTATGCAGCAGCTGAAGTGCCTAACTTCAGGTGAGTATCGCCCCCACTGTTAGCTATCACAATATGGAATGAGTTCTGAATTGTATCAAATAGATCGGCCATTGTATCTCTATACATACCGGAATCTACCATACCATTTATCAAATTCTCTCCCTACTTCCGAACTACGAAAGCATCTTCTGACATTCTCTCTTGAAGATCTTGTCGAAGATATTGATGTTCTATATTGCAACACAGGGGACACCGACATGTTGATCACTCATATCGACTTCTGCTTGGAGTGGACACCTAAATTTTTTGGTGCGATAAAGACCCTGGTGTGTACACTCATCCCATTTTTTACTTCAACCAATTGCAGTATTCATTTTTAATTATCATAGGTTTCTGGAGATCCCCATTCTCATCTGGCATATGCTCTCCATTTATCTTCTTATGACCGATTAATGAAGGCAGAACTCTATAAACGGACTAAGCATATGGACCAGACGGAAGTGGCATCGCTTCTTGCTCTCGTATACATACTCCCGTCACTCCGCCTGCCACTTCTTGGGGGAATGTCTCGGAATACTAATGTGGAAGTGAACCGCACATACCAGACCCCCATCGTTCGCGAAGGCCTGGATATGCTTTACGCATTCCTAGAAGACCCGATCAGATCCGAGATGCATCCAATGGATGGGCAGACATATGCCACTGCCTCTCTGAGGTGCTGGGAATATTTATGCAGCCATCAGTTCAATGCATTTGCTCCACGCTACACCGGTCTTGAGGACAAGATGCGTCGGAACACTCCCTGGCGTTGGCGGAAGGTCGTCAAGATGAACAAATTTTTCAAGGCAAGGAGGCAGCTGGCATCAAAGCGAACCTTATATAGATATGACCCGGAGGAGAACAAATCGGTGCTTTCCCCACACCCATTTCCCCAGTTCCACTCTAAACGCGAGGTCGAAATGGACGATTCGATGGTATATTCCCTTGCCCTGCAATTTCTTCCGCAAGCCTTGAACAGATCCACGAAAATGGATGAATTGATCGAAGCAGCTCGCGCTGAACCATCGTTCTCCCAGTTGTCACGCAAGTTTCCACGAAGGACCAAAAAGGCGAAGAAGGCCATCGCCAAATACCTTGCGAGGGTAATGGGTGATGAGAGCACAGGAGAAGGAACACAAGACAGTTGAGCAGGCCCAGTCTGGGGATATGACATACATAACGCGCATGTTCGATTTCGGCAGAAAAATAAAAATACATTGGTGTAGCAAATGCAACGGAAGGTTGGACTAGAATATATGACCACCACCTATACAAAAAAAATCAACAATCAACAACCTCCTTCCGAGACAAAGAACAGGACTCACCATCAACGAGAATGTTGACGCCCGTAATATACCTTCCAGCGGGACTGCAAAACATCACGATAGGCCCCGTCAGCTCATTAGGCGTGCCCATCCTGCCCATCGGGTTCCGCTGTTCGAAGTCTGTGCGTCCAGGGACGATGTCCTTCGCTTCCGTCATCGGCGTCAGGATGTATCCAGGGCAGACGCAGTTCACGCGGATGCCGTACTGCGCCCATTCGCCTGCAAGACACTTCGTCAGCCCCAACAGCGCGGCTTTAGTGGTGCTGTACGCTGAGGTGAATAAAGGGAACAGGGCTCTGTGCCCTGCGATGGAAGAGATCAGGACGATGCTTCCTCCGGTTTTTTGTTTTATCATTTCTCTGCGATCGATGTTAATTAGTTATTTGGTGATCAAGGATGATGATGCTTACTTTCCGACGTGCTTGGAGCAGAGATAGCTTCCCGTCAGGTTGATGTTCAGCACTTGCTGCCATATTTCGAGACTCATATCTTCCGCTCTTGCAGCCCTCGCAATGCCGGCAAAGCATAGAAGAACATCAACGCTTCCAAAATTCTTCACCGTCTTCTCCACGGCAGTTTGGATGTTCTCCTCGTTCGTCACGTCCACGTTCTCTTCGACGATTTTCCTGTCGGGGAATTCCCTGTGCAGGGCTTGAAGTGCGGCGTGCGAGGCCTTGAAAGTGGCCGGAATGTCGAAGATACAGAGCCCTTTCGCTCCGTGTTCGAGGAGGCCACGGGCGGCTTCAAGTCCGAGGCCTCCCGCACCGCCCGTCACTGTGTTCAGGCTGACAGTCAGAGTCATATCAACATAAGGTGGCTAAGTGCTGACCGATGGCATTTCCAGTGACGGCGAATCGTTCGACGGCTCGTTCGACTGGACTTTGTCCGGGTTTCTGTGGCAGGGGCGCCGTCAAGGGGTTGGAAGGGGTAGAGAGAGCGATTAAATTCTGAGACATCACAATTTACTATATGCCCGAGTGCTTTAGTGAAATGGCGTTGCAACGAGAAGGGTCGTATTTATATTCGACGCCAGAGCAGCTAGGTAGGCTTTATGAGACAAGAAAGCAAGGCTCTAGACATGCCCAAGTCTCAGAGCGTCATCCTTCGAGTCTTCGCCGAGGGTCCAAGTTAATCTAGGCCGTGAATGTAGACAAATCAGACGGAGGCCTTATGCCGGATGTTCTTTTGCATAGCCCAACGAATTACTGGAGAAGACATAAGCGCATCACGAGAGACTAGCGACTCGAAACGGAGGCTTACTTGCTAGATATTCCTATAGTCTTCCAAGATTCTTCGCCATGGGCTCGAGGTGATCTGGGTCTCCGATACAAAAGTTGTGACGAGTCAGGCCTCCATCCTCAGGCCTCAGGTCTTGCTGCATGTCGACACGCCGTATTGTGGACTAGAAACATACGGTTGTCAGTTTGATTATGAGGAAATATAACAACGAGCTCTTTTACAGAGGAAGCGTCGCAGCTCAATCTGATATGTACGACGGCTTCATCATGCACCACGAGTGAAGGTTGCGTTCAGGGGTTATTCAGGCCCGAAGTACGAGCATCATTCAGAGTAAGCTATTCATGAAACGTTTTTTCAAGTTGAAGATTTTTGTAGTCAAGACTTGGTCAAGACTCCGAGTCAAAAACGACCGGTCAGCTCGGTCGGCTAGGCGTGTGAACTGCGCCAAACGACGACCAACACACCTTTTCCACCATCCACAACGTGCAAAATCGAGATCCCAGAAAGCCAGTCGCGGACACAACCTACAACGTCCTGTTGACCCACAGAACATCGCAAAACCACCCAAATTTCCCAAAGGCGCTCGTATCAAAGCCGCCCGTATCCAAGTCGCCGTTCTACAGCCAGCACCCATCCAGTGGCCACGTCTTTTAGACCCCTCAAACCCCTGATATTCTGCATAAATTAGTTCGAAAGCATGTCCCAAGGAGCTACATCTTCCTCGTCCACGTGCGTATGTTGGCACCATCGAGGGAACCCAGAACTGATATTGAGCTTTTCCCAAAAAAACAGACCCGCAAACAATGATTCGTCCTGGAAAACAGGCCTCCGACCGCCCCCAAAAGATATCCGCCCCCAGACGGAAGATGTAACAGCCACGAAGGGCACCGAATTCGAGGATATGTTCCTCAGGCGCGAGCTCCTTATGGGCATCTTCGAAGCCGGGTTCGAGAAGCCGTCCCCCATCCAAGAAGAGGCCATCCCAATCGCCCTCACTAAACGCGATGTCCTCGCCCGTGCAAAGAACGGCACCGGAAAAACAGCTGCTTTCGTCATCCCATCTCTCCAGCAAATCGATATCAACAAGAACAAGATCCAGGCGCTTCTCCTCGTCCCTACCCGTGAACTTGCCCTGCAAACCTCCCAGGTGTGCAAAATCCTTGGAAAACACATGGGCCTCCAGGTCATGGTCACCACCGGAGGCACCACCCTCAAAGATGATATTTTGCGGTTGTCCGAGATCGTCCACGTACTCGTCGGTACCCCTGGCCGTATCCTCGATTTAGCCGGCAAAGGCGTTGCGGACCTCAGCGAATGCCCGGTTTTCGTCATGGACGAGGCCGACAAGCTTCTTTCCCCCGAATTCGCCCCTGTTATGGAGCAATTGCTCTCTTTCCTCCCTGCTGACCGTCAAGTGATGTTGTTCAGCGCTACTTTCCCAATGATCGTTAAAGATTTCAAGGTTCACATGTTCATGCGATTTTTACATTTTTCATGCTGACACGAGATCTAGGACAAGCACATGAAGTCTCCTTATGAGATCAACCTCATGGACGAGCTCACCCTCCGTGGTGTCACTCAATACTACGCATATGTCGAAGAGCGACAAAAGGTCCATTGCCTAAATACCCTCTTCTCCAAGGTAAATCTTTTTCTTTCACCGTCTTCGATTTATTTCCCAACTAAAAATTTACTGATTTTAAATTTCTGCGATCCAGCTTCAAATTAATCAATCTATCATCTTCTGTAATTCTACCAACCGCGTCGAGCTCCTCGCGAAGAAAGTGACCGAGCTCGGGTACTCGTGTTTCTACTCGCATGCCAAAATGCTCCAATCGCACCGTAATCGCGTCTTCCACGACTTCCGCAACGGCGTGTGCCGCAATCTCGTCTGCTCGGACCTCCTCACGCGCGGTATCGATATCCAGGCAGTCAACGTCGTCATCAACTTCGATTTCCCCAAGAACAGCGAGACGTATCTCCATCGCATTGGTCGGTCTGGACGCTTCGGACATTTGGGTCTGGCGATCAACTTGGTCACCTATGAGGACAGGTTCAACCTTTATAAGATCGAACAAGAGCTGGGCACGGAAATCCAGCCGATTCCTCAGACCATTGATCGAGGGCTGTATGTTGCGCCCAGCGGTGGAGAGGAGAGTCAGGTCCAGAGGCCACCTCAGCAACCTCAGGCTCACGCCCAGCTCCAGCCCCAGCCAGCCCAGCAGCAGCAACAAAGGCAGCAACATGTACCAAGTGCTCCAGTACAAAGGAATGGACAACAGCTGCCGCTCCCACAACAGCAACAACAAGCCCTGCCACAGCAAATTCAGCCTCAGGCTATACAACAACATCAGAACGGAGTGCTTCCTGTTCAGCACCGACCCGTGCCTGCGTATCGTCAAGGAGTTCCTCTTCCTCGGTGAGGGGCTTTGATTAGCGTAGATTGGAGTGAGAGGTATAGTGGAGGCTTCGGCGCGTCATGAGGAGAAGAGAAGAGGAAGAGCGTTGAGTACGGAGAGAGCACGGAGAGAGCAGAGAAGCAAGTAGTGCCGCCAGTGGCTGGTAGGAGATACAGGGCGGCGGAGATCGAGGCCAGCGAGTGCCCAACTCGCATAAACACAGATTCACATTCACAATTCACAGTCGCAAATCCCCCTTCCCCCTCTGAACCTTTCAGCTATGC
>JADNRV010000281.1:0-62887 GCA_015499995.1 Flammula alnicola
CTACCAGAAATGTCAAACTTAGACGCTCACAGCCTACTGCACAATCAAACACAGCCACCATTTCATACGACATGTAGATCCCAACGTTCTATTTTCAAACCTTCTGTTCATCGAGCCCAGTCATTGCCACCACCTAGACCGTATTCGATGTGATGCCCACCCTTATTCAAAGAAGGATGGACCCCCATTCGACGAGAGACAGATAACATATTGAGAGATGCGAAGAGGGAAGAGGACAATTTGCGAGAGATCATGAGGAGAATGGAACACAGACAACAAGAGCTAGAGAAAATCCTAAATGACAAAGGAATCCCTATGAAACTACAAGCTTCACACACACTGCCCCAACTCTCGACGCTCCAAGTCATCACTGACTCACCCAAACCTTCTTCAAGGTTCTCCACCACCTCATCGGACCTGGCCCCACTCATCTTCGGTCGCTGCCCTATCAAGAAGAGTCAGTCTGAGCTGATGCTTGGACTGCTCCGGAAAATCAACAGATCGATCGATGACTTGGTCCAGTCATTTCGAAAATGCACCCGATAAGAGGACTCAAGACCAGTCAAAATGACACCGCCCTCATCCCGCACTGACCATGTAGTTTAGTATAAAAATTGTATGAATCATATCCCAAATCCCCATTCCATTCTCCTCAAACATGTCCACCACCTCTAACATTATCGATCAGCTCATCGACTGCACCGAGGACCTCTCCCTTGAAGAAGCCCCTTCCAACTCTGCCCAAGACCAGGTTAACGGCGACTCTGCCACCACTGGCACCACCAACACCCCCGAGTCTCACTGTGCGGCCATAGATGCCGTCTTCAGTAGGGTACGAAGCAACACTGATGCGGCCGATCACCCCAAAGGGCCTGGTCCTAATGCCATAGAAACCAAAACTGAAGACGACACCATGCCAGCCCTTGTGCCGGATCCCGATAACTCCGGTTGGGATACTCCTCCCAACTACTCTGGTTGGGGAATCACCAGTGCACCAGAAGCAACCAACTGGACTGATCGAACCGATGTCACATTCACCTATGAAGAATACACCAATCGGGTGGTCACCACACAAGATTATGCTCAGGGCCAACGTCTGACCCACAATCACAGTTTGTTAGCCTACGACACAGAAATCCTCCACCAAACACAAATGAGCATTGTCGCTCTTCAGGGAGACATAACACGGCTCCGCGCATATGCCCACACCACCTTCGACAACGTGGTCTGGCATGGCATACACAGGCAGCTCAGTGCTATGTTTGCCCTCAGAAGGACCTTTGTCCCGGCCCGAGGAAACGCATCCACCAGACCCAGGACCCTTCGAAGAACACCCCGTGTACAGTTCGTTCCAACTATCATCTTCAAGAGGTCAGATCCTTCAGGCTCCTCTTCCACTGACAGGAGCAGATGCACTAGGTCTTCAGCATACCACACTGCTCCCCAATCCCCTATCGTCAGCACACGACGTTGCACGCACTCACACCGCCAGTGCTATTCTTGTGGCTCCACCCACCATGTCAGGAAGGACTGCAGGCGATACATATGCTGCAGTTGCCACGTCCATGCACCAGGCCATGTCACGGCCAATTGTTCCTGATGGGGATCCAGCAGTGACAACGATAGCATTGAAATCTATTTCGACACCGCCAGATGACCAACTGAAGTCTAGGTCGATACAGTGTCTCGACATACAAAGGGGGTAATGTTACGGTCTGTCCCCAACGCGTCTATTTTTCTCTTTCTTTTCTATCTTTGTACTAGTATCTGGACTATTACCTTATCTAGCCATCCTATCTTTAGTACATTCTATTTTGATTACTGTACTATAAATAGCCTCGACGACTTCAACATCGTCGAGATGACTTTCTTTCTCTTTCTGACTCCTCTTGACTGTAGTAGGAGTCATACCTCGTTGGTCTGTGCGCACTCTCGACTAGTATATATACAGTAAATACGCAATCCTGTACTTTAGCTAGTTCTTGAGAATCTTGACTTCTTTGTCTTGTCTCTCTCCTCGCCACAAACGTCTAAGCTTGTCGAGCCTCTAGACACGATCACTTAAGCTCATCCGAGCCTCTAAGTGTGAACGATCTGATCTAGGCACCTCTTGA
The DNA here is from genome assembly GCA_015499995.1 of Flammula alnicola. Classification (NCBI taxonomy): domain Eukaryota; kingdom Fungi; phylum Basidiomycota; class Agaricomycetes; order Agaricales; family Strophariaceae; genus Flammula; species Flammula alnicola. Next base: position 2,115 of record JADNRV010000281.1, read on the forward strand.
CACAACTTTGGAATCACTGATTGCTTGACTTCGATATCGCAATCACATTGTTTCTTGCTAGTCATAACACTGGCGCCCTTTTTGTGGATTTTCGCACTCGTCTACATAGACAACATTATAATATTCTCATTAACATTCGAGGATCATCTTTGCCACTTGGATCTTGTATTTAGAGCCATTAGTAAAGCAAATATTACCCTTTCCCCAAAGAAATGTCATTTCGCCTACCAATCCTTATTGCTGCTCTGCCAAAAGGTTTCGCGACTAGGATTATCCACTCATGGAGAAAAGGTAAAGGCTATAGTCAAATTAGATATTCTGAAAAATCAGGCTGAGTTGCAAACATTTCTAGGTATGATGGTGTACTTTTCTAGTTATATGCCATACTACGCTGAAGAGACCGCGAGCGGCTAGCTGTGAACGGACTATTATTCTTCTTACCTGAGCTATTTTTAGCACTTAGTAAAGCTTATAATGTAGTCTAAATGTTACAAGTCCGGACATTACAATGACAAGACTACTAAGGACTAGAGGAAACTATGCAAGATCACGAGGAATGCGCGGTTTAATAAAGACATTATCATTAGTAACTATTGAGATACTAGTCAATATATCTAATGAAGTGTACAGAAATAGGTGCCTTTCAGTAATATCTTAACCATCCGGCCTATACAGCGAGGGCGCAGATCTCTAGATTAAAAGAACAGACATCTAGGCACACTACAAGACAGGTCGCGTGACATTGCCGAAGGCATCGAGGACAGTGGAGCAGCCGGGGTAAAGCAGACACCCATAGATGCGCCTGTAGCAACGCTGATCAAAGCTCGGATCAGAGGGATACCTAATTGGGAACACATACCATATCAGGTAATAACTGGGTACAGGAAGATTTCCGGGGTGCATAGCTCGACACAGCGAGATCCCAGATGCACGCCAAAGGTACCAGAGTATCGGGTACGGAGGACGAAGGGTTACGACCCTAATCACGAGCATTATCTCGGACAGAACGTGCGTGGATTGCCCGAGCATCTCCGATGAAATGTAAGTGCATCTATGCTCCGGTCAGTCCATAGCCAATGACAGGACAAGATACCAATAAAAATGAAAGGTCACGAGCCTGTATACCACGCGGTCGAGGAGGATTAAGTCTTAGGAGCTTAAGTTAGCCGAGCCGATGACGATCTGAGCTCCCGATCCAACCAAAAAGGCATGATTGAGCAGACGCAGACGGAAACTGTACTCCACAAGGCCGCCGCTCACGCACAAATGCCCATGAAATCTCTATATTCTTGTCATTGCATCTATGTAATAATATATCATCTCAGTAGTATATAAGCAGCCCTGTAACACCGTAGAATACAAGCAATTTACCACCCATGAGATACAAGCGCTTAAGAGTTATATCTTAAGTGTTTCGCCTCTAAGTACCAAGTAGCTTCAAAGCGAGAGTCCCATAATATAAAAAGAAACCAAGTAACAATATAAATGAACTGTTAAGATGAGAACACATGTCTAAGTGATTCGCCAAGACAAGTAAAGAGAGTTATAAGCCAAGGAACCTATCTAAGTGACTTGTTCAAAACCTACTCTTTGTCAAAGGACATCTGGGGACCTGGACTGTAGTGTCGGTGGACGAAAGCGTCTACGCACCTCTGGCCATTATTAAGGGACTGTAGTGTCAGCGGATAAGACATCCGCGCGCCTCTTTCCACAAGTATAGTTTTTGAGACAAGTAAAGACAAGTTAAAGGGCATAGAGCCATCTTCTCAATTGGAGAACAAGACAAAGCAAGATCAGTTAGCAGTTTGTGCATAGAGCACTAGTTTCCAAGTACCAGACCAGAATTTACACAAGTCTATTGGACTTAAAACGACCCATTGACTATAAACGCGCCTAAGGCCTTGCCTGAGCCGTTACATAGTTAACTACCTTCTTTTATCGTGCACCTACTATCAGGTATCAATATTATAAAACTATTATCCTCCCCTTGGACAAACTAAGTCAACTAAACATTGATTTGGGTGTTTTGAGTGTAGTAAAGTAGTTATTAAAAGTGAAGCAAGTCGGATTTGATAGTACCTTTTTAATAGACCTTAGGGTCTGTCCGGCAACGAAAATGCGGGCGCATTCTCATTTTGATGGCAGCTGCATTATTCCCACTATCCAGATATAGAAGGACCTGATTGCTAGCGTGACTGTGCACTGATTATCTTGATCACTGGCTCTTCGTCGCCTCCTCCGTGAATCTAATGCCTCGAGGGACCGATCTACATAGACGGCAGCTTGTGGTAGCTGCTGCATATATAGTAAACGTCGTTGGTGTTGCCACTACCCTCTACGTCTCTCCTTTATACTGGAAACAAGCATACCACACATCAAAGTTAACCGGAGAAGAATGGGTGAAGGAGTTAATAAACGGGCATCACGATCGCATGTGGACAGAGCTCGGGGTGCACATCCATGTCTTTTTGGCACTTGTACACGAGCTTCGAGTTGTTTGTGAACTGGGAGACTCTCGCTATATAGGACTGAACAAGCAAGTTGCGATCTTTCTATACATGTGTGTTACCGGCCTATCAATTAGGCATGTTGCTGAGAGATTTCAGCGTTCAAATGACACAATTTCCAAGTAAGCCATGCTGGCTATATATACTATGAATAGGACAGTTGCTTAATGAATATTGTAGATACTTTCGCAAAATTCTCAATGCTGTGTCCTCGGGACCATTTTACAACAAACATGTTCAGCTTCCAGGTGTAAATGACCCCACGCCAGAATATATACGCCTCAGCTCGAAGTTTTATCCTTTCTTTCGGAACGCCATTGGAGCAATGGATGGGACCCATATCAACTGCTGCCCTTCAGCAGAAGATCGGCACGCTGCACGTAATCGCAAGGGTGGCGTCTCTCAAAATTGCCTTGCTTGTGTTTCTTTTTCCATGCGATTTCTCTACTTCCTGAGTGGCTGGGAAGGCTCCGCCGCTGATGCTACAATGTACGCTTCCTCAAGGTTGGTTGATCTTACCATCCCCGAGGGAAAATACTATCTTGCGGATGCAGGATTTGGAATCTGTGATTCCTTGCTTGTCCCTTACCGTGGCATCCGTTATCACCTTGCAGAGTGGGGACGAGCTCAGCTTCGGTATGTTCCTATGACCACAAGGGAGAAAATAGTTTCTTAATCTGCTTGTAGGCCAGCGAACAAGGAAGAGCTATATAATCTACGGCACTCCTCAGCTCGGAATGTTGTTGAAAGGGTGTTTGGTGCTTTGAAGAAACGCTGGAGTATCCTTACCCGACCGCCACAGCTTTCGATGGCAATCCAAGCGCAAATTCCTCCCGGCCTTGCTGCAATACACAATTTCATCATGGACAATGATCCTTACGATATTGATCACTACCTAACAGGCATCCTCGAAGATGATCTTGACCCCAATCCAGGAGTGGTAGTGGCGAATGAGTTCGGGACCTTGGCAAACAGATCAGTGTCACGCGTAGAGAAGGAACGAGCGGCATTGAGTCAGGATAAAATTGCACAGGCTATGTGGAATGACTACCAGGCTAGACTACGAGCAGCTGCAGTATAAAGTAGATAGTAATAAAGGAATGTAGTAGTATAAAGGATTGTGAGTTCTAGATAAAGGACTAATGTAAAAAGAGCGTGTAGCCAAAAGGAAGACCGAAGAAAATAAATCACCACGCAACAGTGACACCAAGATTTTCAAGCTGAATCCGGACCCATTCCCTACGAACATCGGCCTCGGTGAGCGCTAGATAAACATCAGCGGCGCTTTGGTCCGCTTTCAGAAAGTCGACGAGACGGACACACTGCGTAGTAGTAAGCCAGTCCTTCTCAAGCTGAAGGATAGTTGTGATGGCCTTGGTGCGACGAACCGGAGTAGGTTCAACACCAGTGGAAGGAGGTGCAAATGCGACAGCGAGGGTAGTATTGAAGTTACCAAGGGATTCTGCCATGCTCATGAGCGCGTTAGCACCATTGGACGCACGAGGGCGCTTAGTGGAAGGCTTCGTTGGTGTAGCAGGCTCTCGTCGTCTCTTGGTACCAGAACCAGAAGGGCGAGGGATCTAAGAAAGGGTTTCCCATAAATAAAATCACCAGATGAAGGCTGAAATCAGTGACGCACCTCTTCGACATCCGAGCTCCCATTGGGTTGCTCCTCAGCAGACGGATCCTCGGAATCTTCATCAGAATCAATCGAGGAAGCAGCAGATGGCTGAGACGCCGTGGGAGGAGGTGCAGATGCCGCATGGTAAACGTTGACGCCAGCAACAGTTGCAGGCATCAGCGTCTCCATCTTGCGGAAGTGCGGCCACCCTTTGTTCCGGAAGGGTTTGGCCTCAGGGTGCACCCTGACGTAGTCATCCCAGGAGGATGCAGTGTGAATGTCGATGGTGGTGCCGGTCTCGTCGTCCCAAGTCCAGCCCGAGACAGACTGGATTGCGCGGACAACTCGATATAGCTTGCGAAACTGAGTTACTGTCAGCAATTGAATGGAAAATAAATAGTATAGATAGATAACGCACTGCACAGTACTTGTTCCCGCACGATTTCGCATTCTTGGGGGCTCCACGTTCGAGCATGGGGGCTAGATGCTTGGCCGCTTTCTGAAAGGTCGCCGCTTTGAAGTTGGAGCCATCACCAGCCTCTGCTTTGTGAGCAACGAGAAAGTCGACAAAAGCCAACTCCTCATTCGCGGTCCAGTATGCTGAAGGAGCCATATTATCAGTCGAAACAACGAAGAGAAGGGAGGAGATGGGGGAGATGGCGAACGAAAGGACAAGAGGATTTGGTTTAAAAGAGTACCTACACGCACATTTAATAATCTAAACGGCTGTGTCTGCATGTTATCCTGCATCTATATTACATTTCTGTGTTCATAATAGCCGATATTAACAACGGATGTTGAAGAAACGAGGAGGACGAAGCGAGAGCACGATAATCAGTGGTCAATCAGGCCAGGGTGACGATCTGTGACAGGATACTATATCTGGATGGTGGGAATAATGCAGCTGCCATCAAAATGAGAATGCGCCCGCATTTTCGTTGCCGGACAGACCCTTACAAAGTCTATTAAAAGCGACTACTTGATTATCTAGTAGTTCACACACACCCCGCACTAAGCATCTTTAATGCCTGGATTGCTCATCCCTTCTTCCAACTATTAAAGAAGGATACACCTTGGAATTGGACCATTCTGCATGATGAAGCTTTCCAGCTTTGCAAACAGATATTAATGAATGCTCCAGTACGCGGCTATGCCATGCCTGGGCAACCTTACCATGTATACACTGATGCTTGCAACTATGGCTTGGGAGGAATTCTACAGCAAGTACAACTCATCCTCATTAAAGATCTCAAGGGCACTAAGATATATGATCGACTACAAAAGGCTTACTCAAGAAAGGAACCAGTACCCATACTAGTACCTACCTTGTCCAAAGACATACAAGATGTACCCCCTTTGAGTAATTGGAGAAAGGATCTGGACAACACTACCGTCTATGTAGAACATGTAGTTGCATATTGGTCTAGAGTCCTGAAGTCTGCAGAATGCAACTATTCCCCCACAGAACAAGAGGCTCTCGCTCTAAAGGAAGCACTAATCAAATTCCAGCTATTTTTGGAAGGAGAGAAGGTGTTAGCAATTACTGATTATGCTGCGCTCACCTGGAGTAAGACTTTCCAAAATATAAATTGGTGCTTACTCACTTGGGAAACTGTTTTTTCCACATACCCGGACTTGAGAATTGTGCACTGTGCTGGCAGAGTTCACTCCAATGTCGACCCCATCTCCAGGCTTAGAAGGTGACTACCTTACTCAGACGGCCCCTTAACAGATGAAACTATATCAGTAGATCTTACAGCTGCAAACGAAGATCCCCTGAGAAACATGTATGACGAGCTAGGTAACAAATTTGAGGAATGGCTTTTATTAGTCGCAACCAATTTTATGGCTGCCCATCATGACAATTTGGATTTCTCAACTGACTTGGAAAGTATTGAAATTGCTACTAATGATGGAGTTGTCTCGTTGTCTTATCAATCTTCATCTTCATATTCAGTCATTGTAGGATTATCCTCAGAAGAAATTAATTCATGGAAAGAGGGTTATAAGAAAGACAATTATTTCAGTAGCATAATTGAATCCAAGACTGATGATGCTACAGGATTAGTACCAACAGATCGCACTCATTACCATTACGCTAAAAACAAACTGTTGTATTTTAAGGATTGGCAAGGTAATAACTGGCTTTGCATACCTAAATCCCTTCGAGCAATGTTAATGGCTGAAGTGCATGACAGAATCACTGAAACTAGCCACGCTGGGTTTCATAAAACCTATAATAAGTTGGCTGCTACATATTACTGGCTGCGAATGTCTCGAGAACTGAAAATATTTGTTGGATCCTGCGATATCTGTCAAAAGGCTAAACCAAGGCGCCATGCACCCATGGGTCTGCTCCAACCTATCCCAATACTGTCTCAGCCATTTGAAGTAGTTAGTATGGATTTCATTCCAGAATTGCCATCATCAAATGGTTTCGACAATATCCTTGTCATTGTGGATAAACTAACCAAGTATGGAATCTTTATACCATGCTCTACATCTATCTCAGAAGTCGACACAGCCTGGTTATTTTTCAAACACATTATTGCCCATTATGATATACCACGGCAGGTAATTATGGACCAAGACACACAATAGCATAATGATTTTTAGAAAGAAACTTGCAGACTAATGGGAATGACCAGAGCACTTACTACTTTGCATCATCTTCAAGCAGATGGCCAAATGGAAGTCTTGAATCAGACTCTTGAAATTATGCTGTGTGCTTATGTAGGACCTTCCCAAACTGACTGGTCCGATCATGTGGATAATATTATGCTCACCTACAATTTAACCCCTCATACAGTGACTAATTTTCCCCCAGTGTATCTGCTCCGCAGGTACACTTCGATAACATGCTCTACCTTAATACACCTGGGAGCCTTGGTTAAACAACCATGTCTTTTGGAATCAAGTGATACCATCCATGAAAGTGCCTTAGCCATGTCAGAGGAATTTGACGCTGATCGCATGTGTGCCAAAAAAGTGCTATATTTATCCCAGATACATCAACAAAAGGCTTACAACAAAGGACAATTAATCATAGAATTTGAGGAGGGTGAATTAGTTGGTTTGAACCCTTATTCCTTAGAGCTTCTTAAAAACGAGACAGGTAGAGGGCGAAAATTGCTAATGAAGTACAACAGGCCTTTTGAGATAACTTACCAACTTAGAATGCTGGCCTCCTATGGTATTCACTTTATTTTAAATATAGCTCATTTGGAAAAATATATGTTACCACCTTCCGAATTCGGGATATGCCCTAGTCGCAGAGTGCAGCGTGCTGATTTCGAAGATGAATGTGAATATGAAGTTGAAAGAATACTTTCAGAGAGGCTTAGAAAGGTCAGGAATGGCAGAAAGATCAAACAGTATCACATACAATTCATCAGCTATGGTCCTGAAGATGACATGTGGCTTTCTGCCAAGGATCTGAAGAATGCACCAGAAATATTAAGAACGGAGAAACACAGAAAGGACTCTCAAAAAATGAGGCAAATGAGCGATACTGGAAGACAACTCATGGCCTGATAACATGAAAGCTATCAGTTCGCACCCTCACATGAGGTACTGTACTCTGACATATAAAAGCACCCAAGAATTCACTCCTAAACCTCAGTCCCCAGCTTCTTTTTCCAACATTTCGTCTTTTACCTCTCTCAACATCCTTCACAACATTCACGTCGCCGTCCACTCCAACAAGGGCTGAGACCGTTTGTGCTGCCTTCTTCTTGACAATGAGCTTCGCTACCATTTTACCAACCTCCTGGACTCAGTGTCCTTTGGCCCGCGATCGACACATCTAACACCATATCCATATTGGACTATTCATGCCTCAAGGCTTCAGGAGTCTCATTCTATGCAGGTTTCTCCAGTTGAAGCCTCTGGTTTGATTCGCAGGGACACATGGAGGTCATGCTTCTTTGGCATCAACCTTAGTTTTACGCATACTTCTGAGCTTACTAGCTAGGCCCACCAGACTGTAGATAGTTACTTCCATTGTACTAGATTATGTGGTTTCCCACGTGTAACCCACTTAGTCGGCCAGCACAAGGTATGCTGCCTACCCTTGATTCCCTGGTGTAATAGGTTGATTGATTGAAAAATCGCAAAATTTCATGGGCGGACCGCGCTCCACCCTATCAGCGTATACAGTCCACCTCCTCCCTTAGACACTTCCTTGCCCATTTCTGTGCTGTATATCATCAATATTCCTGTCAGTTTACATTCCAACCCTCTTCTTGACTCCTTCTCCTCCAAGGAAGAATCCTACAAGCACGTCCAACTTGTCCAGGACTTCTTGGAAGTGACCATCATCTGGATCTGCGAGGCTCTCGAGCTCTCGATTAAAGCACCCGGAGAAAGCTTGTAGAAGTGGGGCACCTACTTCAGTTATTCGGTGGAGGAATTCAATGAGAAGATTAGTTTCATGAGGTATAGGGCCCCGCTATCGAAGGAGGTAGAAACGGCAAACACAGATCATGCTCTTATCCTTCACCCTAGTGTTCGAAGGTCCGGTTAGGTCCAGTTTTTGGGTGCCCGGAGGCTCTAACCGGGACCGAGACCAGTTAGCCTTTGTTCCCAGACCCAAAATAACTGGACCTAACTGCAAATAACCGCTTATAACCAGTTAGTTGCAGTTAGTAACTACCATAACTAAGTCAGTTCTTGACCTAAAATTACGGTCCAGGGCTTGTTTTAACGAGAAAAATAAGAGCTACAAATAACCGGTCCTATAACCGCAAAATAACCGGTTAGATACTTCTCGAAAACCATTAACCACTAACCGCGGTCCGGTTATTTGCGGTTAAGGTCCGGTTAGGTCTCGATTATTTTCCGGTTAATTAACCGGACCTTTAAACACTACTTCACCCCACTGAGTTGTCTGTAGCATGAGCCTTTTGAAGAGGTAACTGCTTCACTGTCTGATGCGCCAATCGATTTACCCTTCTCCCAACTATATGCAAGGAAATTGACCTCAACTTTCTGCCTTACATTCTCTCCTCTATGACTATTACTGACAACAATGCCTTGTAAATTCCTTACTCAATTTCCCATCTTGTCTCAACACTAGAAATTATGGTTTCACTTTACTTCTTTTATACATTTTTCACTACCTAGACATTGTTTTAATAACTTCTTTCTAATTACTACTACCTAACCTTTACATTCCTCCTATATCCATAACCTTTACATTCTTCTCCAAACCAATCCTTTATCCATATACTGAGACTGGAGGGGCTGATGTTATGGTACACTACATTATCATAATATATCTCTTTCAGTGCATCTTGAAAGTAATGTGCACGCATGCATCAAATGCACGTGTATGGATCAAATGTGTGTGAACACATCACACGCACATACGCATCATGCACTTAAGTCTCGAATATGGATTAGGACTGTTTGGTGAGAGCCTTGGTCGTAAAGTGCATCGCCACTCACAATGCGTGACACTCACATGTTCATAGCTATGCACATGAGTTATGAAAGCGCTCGACATGTGCCAAAGGTAGTAGAAAGAGAAAGGAGATGCGAGAAACTCCTTTGACATTCCAGTAGTTTCCGTAGATATACATATATAAAGACCATGTACTAGTACATAGAAATCATCATCTTTTTACCCAATACATTGTGTGAACTTAAGTCTCAAGAAGAATTACTCTTCCTTGTTTAAGGTTTAGTTTATTGATAGTGTTTGAGCTTCCTCTGGCTATTGATCAACAGGGCTTCCTGTGATTGTAAACTCACTTAGACGTGCAAGGTACTGATCTCATGATCAAACATTGATACTCAATTTATTATTTTATCACTCTCATGACAACTCGCTCAAATATTCTAATAAATCACACAAGGTTTTCAACAAGTGTGCACCCATTGTGACCATGTGAAAATTGTAGTGCATACTCGTTGCGGTCCCTGCATGAAAGTTACAGGTTGTTAAAGTCAAGTTAAAGTCAAAAGTTTGTACAAATTGTCAAGTTAAAGGAAGTCTGAGTTCGGCATTGTTTGAGTTTTACAAAGTCTATTACTACTTGATTATCTAGTAGTTTACACATACCCTGTACTAAGCATCTTTAACACCCAATATAGACACCCCCAGCGACATCCACAAAAGTTCCTGCATTGATGATCAAATCTCCCTCCCACTCCAAAATTGATTCAAGTGGATGACCTAAGAGTTTTCATCAGAGTTTTGTGAGTCAAAAAACCAAGTACTTACCTTGTGAGATTGAATTCATGTACATGTTGCCTGTAACTTGGAAGAACTGACCACCATTGATGGTCACATGCTTGGTGAGAGACACTGGGAACAAAGTTAGCAAATTTTTCTGAGAAACAGAATATGCACTTACTGCCAGCCCATGAACAGATGATTGGAAGCACTCGGCGAAGCATGCCCTTCGTTAATTCTAAAAGACTTTAGATTATATACCAAAAAAAAAGAATAAAAACTTACTAGTAACAATAAAAACTATGAGAAAAAGACAAAGAATTATGATTTTTGTTGTAGTATGCATTGAGGGCAGTAGAATCAAGTAAGATGAGCAGCACATGATGTGATGGAGTGTCACACATCTAGCCTGTTTTGTTCTTATTTTTATTTGACACAGAGACAGATAAAGAAATCCAGAATTGCTTACATAATCAAATAATTCAATTGTACTGGCTATGAATAATAGATGGTGGTGGTTAAAGATCAAGAGCAGTTGTTGTGTAATTTAAGGTTTATATACTGTGCTACTATCTACATGTGCAAAGTCTGACAAGTCAAGCCATACATTCTCATATCATCTAGGTATATATTTATACACATCTAGATATATATATATAAAACCCAACAATATTTTTTGGTTTAATCTGATTATGTAAGCAATTCTGTCATTTTTTTATCTGGCTCTATGTCAAATAAAAATAATAGAAATACAAAAAAAAAAAAACCAGCACATATAGTGAGCTAGATGAAGTTTTTTAAGGATGCAAACAGATATAGTCAATATATACAATAGATCACTGTCACTAATGCTTTTTGAAAATTGAATCTTACTTTGAGTTTTTTTTCTCTTTTGCTTCTGGTGCAGAAAAAAAAACTTAAAGATAGCAAGGGGGTACCGAAACCTTAGATATTACCTAACATCGACAAAATATTTAAGGACCTGGCAGATGACCCACCCTCCATTGTAAGCATTATATAATGATCAATATGTCCTAATATAGTATATACGATCAATTTATCAACCAAGATGGCGCACACTCTTGGCCACACGTCCTGCACCATCAGAAATGCATGTTTCGCACATCCAGCCCCTCAGCGCAATGTCCAAACCAACACAGTCAAGATGATACTATCCATAGTTAACAAGAAATGTTATGAAAAAAATTAATAAATGGTACGTACCCATTTTATAACACACTTTGTGTTTTTACATTGAACTGTTCCTCCATCAGGATGTACCTCTGCATCTTTACCACATGTACACTTCTCAAGCTCAGCAAGGTTGAATCGAGAATGAAATGTCCTTCTCTCTGGTCGACCAGATGGTCCAAGGATGGGGACTTGTGGCAGCTCCAAGGGCATGGGAGCATCAAGATTATGTGGGAAAGGCATGCAAGAATCCAAAATGGATGCTGCCGTGGCTTGTGCTGAGGGCAATGATGCAGCACCAGTGCCCAGAGCAGTGTTCTCAATGGGTGGGAGGACCTGGTTGAGTGGTTGTTCATCACTGTTATAATACATGTCTAAAATAGACTTTAATTAGGATAGTAGATTAGTTAAAATGAGAAAATAGTACCATCATCATCATCATGGGGCACCAGCATGGCTGAACCACTATCCTGATGTTCTGGTGCAGCTGATGTATCTGTCTAGATGATAGTAAATAAATTAGTATGAATGCAAGATAACTGAAGATATTATTACCTCAGGTTCTTGAGCATCATTTCTATCCAACTCATTACTGTTCTGGTCAGAGTCCGAGACATGCTCGTCATCCTTACCAGCTTCGACCTCAGCTGTTGATGTCGCCAGCACCACAGTCGAAGTATGCACTTCTGAAATCACTATCTTCTTTGCTTCCTTCACCTTTCCAGGCCAGTGCACAACAGTGTTGCGCTGGTCCCTCCAGAAGGACATCATCTGAGTGGTTTCAAACTTTGTAAGCTCCCAAAGTGGGGCATAGTAAGTGAGTGATGCAGATGGATGTTTCAATAGGACGTGGGATCAGAGGATGTACTTTCACACAGCTGGAGACTGCTTATTCAGGCAGATAGGACATGTCACAGGGACATTTGAGCAGGGAGATGTCGAAGTGGACTCCACAGCAACTGTATAATAAAAGACCTGCCAGTTTCTGCATCCCGAAGAGTGGTGTGTATTTACCTTCATCTTTCCGCTAGCACCATGTGCAAGGAATATCTGACAGTTTGAGGATGAGCAAAGGCAGAGCCTGCAGGGCTCATCTTCTCGGGTGATGTTTGGGTCAAAAAGGACATGGGCGTTGATCAACTGTGGTGCCAAACTCGAAGCTGGGAGATCAGAGCGAGCAGCTGTTGGTTGCGCCCTTGATGTTGTCGAGCTCTGAGGTGGCTAAACGGCAGGAGAAGGAGGATTTCCCTGTGAGTCATATAAATAAGTATCAGTAACAATAAGGTTAAAAAATCATACCAGTATGTTCACGGTATGAAAAATTGTCTGTGAGGGATGCATGCAAGCTCCTTGATGTTATTACTTGTTAACTGGCCAGGAATCATCGCCACTAAGCCCACAAGGAAGGTTCCTTGGAATAGATAGAACATTTGACCTATTCCTCATGACACAAACTCAGGATCCATTGCTTGGATATATTTCCCTGGGACATGTAGCATGAGCTCCTTGATTCAATACAAGCGCCAGTCATTCTGAAGAAAAATATCATCATTGGAAGTAGAGGGACGTAGACCAAGAACCTGAATTGAGATGGTTATCTTCTCAAGCTCGTAGAGGTCTGCTTGTGGGACTGCGGTAATGGTGCTGTCAGAATTTATCTTGAAGCTATTGACCTCACTAATACAACATCAGGAAAAACACTTTTTCCTCAGGTCTTCCCAAGAAACTCCTAGGGCAGCCTAAGAGTGCTAGGTCAGCCAGGTTGCTCATACTCTCTTGGGTGTCAGTTAGGAGATAACTTTTCTTTAGAGTAACCTAGGACATCCCTAGGACACCCTAGGATGTACTGGAGGCAACCTAATGGTTTCCTAGATTGCAGTCAAATTTACTCAGAGTGTCCTAGGACAACACAATAGGTCTTAGGCTTGGGTCAATTTGCATTTCTGTTGCCCTGGGGGTTCCCTTGTCCTGCCTCTAAGCACAATTTTCGAGTAGGTTTGAATCAATATATAATATAGTACAATATAGTACAAGGACTATTATTGAACATACTATGTAACTACCTACAGTTACATCTAATATACTCACAGTGACATAGAGTAGTTGTCACTGCACCCACAGCATCATGGGGCAGTCTTTGATGTACCCACGGCATCGTGGATTCATCATAGATGCACATGCAGCGTCATGAGGTCATCATTGTTGGACTGTGGCTGTCCCTTCTCTGCCCACCCAGATCCTTCAAGAGTGAGCACCAGCGGTGTCATGGCATCATTGTCATTAGACCCACAGGGTCGTGGAGTCATCATTGTTGCACCTGCAGTGTCTCCCTGTATAGCCCATGGGGTGGTAAGTAGTATATTATGTGAGAGATGAATAATGGAATGAGTCATAAGACCCACTCCACAATGCACCTCATGGGACTCCTTCTTTGTAGCTGGCGCTGTCTCGCATGTTCAGTGTTGGAAGGAGAAGCAATAGCCAGCCCACATCACTTAAGTGGGGGGCACTCAGCTCATTTACCTAGCATAGTAGTTATCAGTATCAAATATAAAGAATTAAAAACTCACCAGACACCAAAACGCAGCAAAAGAACAGGGAGGGAGTGAGGGTTAAACATTAAACATTAACGTGTAAGTTGAACCAGTGTGGGACAGTGTCTTCATCTGCTCATGCATATGAGGGAGAGGTGGACAAGGCGGCAGCCTGAAACCTCATTCTACACAAATGAGAGGGGATGTGGGTTAGAGCTGTCATACAGGATGGCTTGCCATGTACCTGGTCGCTGTCATGCTTCTCGTTCTCCTCTTCATGCCCATCGCCCCTATGGTTTCTGTGTTTCATAGCCGTTGGGCTCACTTGCAATGATGAGCGAACGTGCACTGCCATGGGTATTGTTATCACTTGTGCTGTCCTTGCTGGTGCTCGTATGCTCAGCATTGGGAGGTGAAGGAGGAGGAGCTGGCCCACATTGCTCAGGTGGGGCAGCACAGCTCATTTACCTAGCAAAGTAGCTGTCAGTATCAATTATAAAGAAACTGAAAACTTACCGCTCACCAAAGAATGGGTGGAGAGGAAATGAGTGTTGAGCGTTAAGTTCAACTTTGGAACTCAAATGTTGTTCAACATGTCATGTGAACCATTCGAACTCTGCAGATTTGAGACATGATCATGTGACTGAACACGTCACATCATGCTCTCCTTTTGTTGATTTCTGTGATATATTTGCGACATGCATGTTGCAAATTCATAACACCAGATAATGCCTCGCCGCATGGTCACTCCTCCGGACCCTCTCCATGACTCTGCATTTCCTGGCCAATCTGGTCATTCTCGGAAACTGCCGGATTATGGATCAGCAACATTAAACGTTGTCGATCTTCGACTTCATGCCCTTCACCTCAACCCACCCTCTCTTGTTCCCCCTTCTTGTCAAGGAATATAAGTGGGCAATGAGGAGACCGAGCGATCAAGAGGAGGCCCTAGTAGAGGGGGACCTGCAAGGTACGTGAGCAGAATGAGTCAGTACTGCCAACTTGTTCTGCACTTCTCCTTCAATCTACACATGGACACTTACTGGTCACCTCTCCCCACAGCTTGTATAAGGAGACAATGAATGGCAGTTTGTCGTCTTCTTAGATTCGAACATCGTCTGATGCAGACAATGTTCGAATTCGTGCTTAAGACCTCGACCACGGCCTTACACCACCCGCGAGCCCCATCTGCTGCACCATTTGGCATTGCACACCCTGGCTCCTCATCCCATCACCTTTACCCACAAATCTCTGATGCCCCAGGTGCATTGTCGGCCACCTCATGATGCCGCTGTTCGCTCTGCCACCACCGCTTGCTAACGGCCACCACCTCACGCAACACCAACCCACCCAACCAGACATGACCTCATCACAGCCCACCCCGACCTCTCCATCAAGCCACCACCACAGTCCCAACCCCACCTTCTCAGGTTGACAGAGCTGGATGGCGAGCACCAGCTCTTCATGCTGTCACCTTCACCCACTGCCCACTCCCCTCAACAATGAATCCACGAGGCTGCTGTTGCATTGAGAATGACTCCTCAATGCCCCGGGTGCATCGACGACGAGCCCGTGACGTCGTGGGGTGCATGGATGCCGCAGATGCATCGATGACAAGCCCACGACCTTGCGGGTGCATCGACGACAAGCCCATGACATCGTGGGGTGCATCGATGCCGTGAATACATCGATGACAAGCTGACAATGTCGCTGGTGCATCGACCACGGGATGGCCTCACTCACCCGCTCGACTTCTTCACCCTCCCTGACCCACGGCATACCCTGCGCAAGCGGCGGAAACACCACGACACCACGTGGATCTCTCTCTGGAGTTTTATGTGGGATGGGGATATGGTGCCGACATGGGGCGAGACTGGGGTAAGCACTTCATGTTCTTCCTCTATTTCATCTTGTACACTTTTATTAATTACTTCTGTCTTAATAGATTCCACCTATTTGCACTCATCCCACTCATCATCACTGCCTGCTGACTCCTCCAACTCCTTCGGCAAATCCACACCACCTCACTCACCCTAACACTCATGACCCACCTACTCATCACCAACCTCATCCTCCTGGCATTGTCCCCAGCCATCCTCCTCGTCATCTCCTCAGCAGTCAGCCATTCATCACCGTCGTCTTCCGTGTGCTGTTGGTCGGGTATCCGACATGCGTCGTTACACCATTCAGGCGCTAAACAATGTTTAAAGATGACGACCACATTTTAGCAAGAGAAACATGCACCTCGGACTCCTGCATGTTGAGCCTTGATGACAAGCTAACGACATCACGGGTGCATCAACCCCGCAGGTGCATCAACCTCACGGGTGCATCAACGATGAGCCCGTGATGTCTTGGGGCTCATCGATGCCGTGGATGCATCTACAATGAGCCCATCGACGTCGCGGGTGCGTCGATGCCGCAGATACATCGACAATGAGCCCATCAATGTCACAGGTGCATCAACTCTGCGGATGCATCGACAATGAGCCCACAATGTTGTGGGGCTCATCAACACCGTGGATGCATCTACAATGAGCCCATTGACATCGTGGGTGCATCTACAATGAGCCCGAGACGTGGGGCTCATTGACACTGTGGGTGCTTTGACGATGAGCCCAGGATGCCGTGGGTGCATCGATACCATGAGCTGGATGTTGGCTAATGTTTTAGATACTTTGGTAATATAATTTTACATTATGTAGCTATAAAATGAATTATATTTGGAAAAAGGCCACCTAGATTCTTAGATTGCTCTGAAAGTGTCATAGGATATATTAAAATTGATACAACCTTCTGGGAAGTCTCCTGGCATCACAGGAGTGTCATAGAATATATTAAAATTGATGGAACCTTCTGAAAAGTCTCCTGGTGTCACAGGAGTGTCCCAGGGCACTATATGTGCCCTGGGATGCCCTGGTAGTATGTCTTCCAGCCAAATTTTCCTAGGATGACCTAGGGCAAAAGTGTTTTTCCTGATGTACATGTCATGACAGCACAACATCAGGAAAAAATGTCCAGCTCATAGTTACCTGCCAAGCTTTGTTGTGGAATATAAGCTCCGGTTATTTACATCGATGCCGCATCTGCTTATGTTGATCTGCATTGCCTACAAGTACTCCGGGAGTTATTGCAGGTGGCTCAGTCATGCCTTGTTGCATTGGCACATAGCTGCATCATTTGCCATAGTGTGCTGTTCAGACTACATATGACTACAAAGACTACAGGTAATTGTACATTTAGCAATTGTACTTAGGGTGCTTTCGAAATGCTTTCAATAAATTGGCTCTTCTCATGTTGGCTCCAAGTTCACTCCCCGGAAGTCGCTGATGTTCAATGCTTCACTATCGCAGTGCAAGTCACTAAATCACCAGATACTCCACGCATTGTCTGATTCAATAGCTATTGGCGCACACATATGCAGTGTGTGAATTGCGCGTGGAGGAATTTTGGAGGAACCGACATTTCAACAAAGTCAGTTCATTCTCTGACACACGTTGATAGGGCCGCAAACCGGCCACGCATGAATTTTGCAATATATCATCTTTTACCTATGGAATATAACCGAGACAGAGAGACTATAACACACCCAAGTTAGTAGTCTAAGGCCTAGCTATGCGACTACTAGCTGTTATATAACCTGTGACAATGGCAATCAGACGTGGTTCAGAGCTAGCTGAGTCCGTATGATAATCCGGGAGACAGTTAAAAGTTAGAAAACAGTGAAACATAGAATGCATAAGTCACAAATGACTAGCAAGGCATAAACGCACCATGGGGAATAAATTAAAGGACTTCTGGATGCTTTGGAAATAGTGCGCAGCGAATTCAGTACAATCAGAGTATTGCTGAAAAGCTAGCTATAAAATACTACAGCTAGGAGTACAAGATGCAGCTAGTTAGCATGCGGTCAAAACACATGACTACTAGCGAGCGTATCTTGTGACTTACTATGAGACGCACAGGACGCGGACGTGTTAGTTAGACGCACGCTCCACCCTCTACCCAGGGGACTACCAAAAGTGGTAATAGTATGAGAAAGGAAAGAAGGAACCAACATCAATGATGGCCGCAGATCCGGAATAAAGTGGCACCGCTAGCCGAGACGCACGCATGATGCACATGGTACGCGGAAGTCAGGAGTGTCTTAGCGCGCTGAAAAGGGATGAATTGCCAAATCCTTGACCGCTATCTGGTCACCTGGAATACTCAACCCTATACCCATTGCCTGCAGGCATTATTTACACGAGATAAGAATGTTTTACTCTATTTTATTCGCATACTAGAACCACACATAGCTGTAGTATAAAAGATGTACCTCTGTAGCTAGTTACCTTAAGCAATCTCTTCCCAGTTTTATTTCGAGCTAAGACGCAGTATCTAGTAAGAAAGAGGATGAATAAAGGATCAGTTTGACTTCAATAGAGTTCGTTTGAAAGCCAGAAGAAGGCTTAGTGTTAAAGAGAAGTTCTTGAGGACAAGGTCCAAGAATTTAGAAGCCAGAAGAGTGCTTAGAGGCCGGAAGAGTGCCTAGAGAAAGTCAGAAACAGAGTCCAAGTGGGCTAGCAGATCGTTCAGAAGGTAGCGCACAGTGCGGCCTTAGTTTCAGACGAGTTCTGAGCCTCCAGAGCAGCTAGTGCTTCGAAAGTCGAGCTAGTAGCGTCTTAGAGAGCTTTTCTAAAAAAAACATAAAACCTTAAAATCAATAAAACCGTTCATCCTTGTGATAAAACGAAGCTTGAAATGAAGATAAAATGTGTATTTGAATAATCCCTCATACCCACTTTAAACGAACCACGAGGCGCTGTCTACAAGTCAGCTAGCTAAATAAAACAAACACTGTGGAGTACAGCACACTACATATTTCTGAAGCTAGTAGAGCATCGCTCGACCTAGTTAGGATCTCGCTCCGCAGTTGTGTGTGTTGTTTAGGTCGCTGAGCGCATAGCAGGTCTCTCAACGTGACTTTGCTGATGAAAGTTGAACATGGTCGCTGTGTCAACTTGTTCATCTCTTACCACTTCCACCACCGCCGCCTACTCTCATGTCCTTCGATAGCCAATGATGCTACCAGTGAGGCAGACGGGAGTGTCTCGCACAAAGAACTACCTTGTAAGTTGCCTTCACTTGTCTGGATGAAATCCTCAAGACCCATTAACCTCACTGCCGTGTAGATGCTCCCAGGTAAAATGAACGATGGAAAACCACCTTGTCATTTCACATGATTGTAAGTTCTTGCATGCATCACTCAACCCAATTAACTAACATGCCACCCTCTTTCCATTTAGCCAGCGACACACCAACCGGCGGGACATTTCGACATCTGGTGAACTTCGAGGGATATGGATTGAGTTTAAGGGATGGGAAGGTCTGAACAAGGCACATCTTCTGTTATCTATCTATCTATCTATTTACTAATCCAATTTTCCGACCTCTTGCTGAGCTCCATTTCCATGCCTTTCATAGTCTGCCGAATCTCCAGCCACGATGGATACGAGGGCGACGGGTTGCTACCCCTCACGCTGCCGAAAACAGCTGTGTTGTTTGTTGTTTGCCTATGAGTTTAAGCACTGCAGCAGAGTTTCAGTGGCCCACTGCCTGAACATCTGCTTTGTCGTGCTCTGCTGCATTTGCGTGTGCCCTTCCAGTTGCACTCTCATAGCCTCTATTGTCGGCCCAGCAATGCTCGCTCGGCTGTTGTTTATGCTGGGGCTGGGGCAGCTACGCTGACTATGACCATTGATAGGGCGTGGCGCGGTCCACCCGTGAAATTTTGCGATTTCCCAACCCATCGATCTATTACACTAGGGAACTGAGGGTAGGCAGCATGCCTCGTGCTGGCCGACTAAGTGGGTTACATGCGGGAAACCACATAACTAAGTACAATAGAAGTAACTATCTACGGTCCGGCGGGCCTAGCTAGTAAGCTCAGAAGTATGTATAGAATTAAGGTTGATGCCAAAGAAGCATGACCTCTGCATGTCCCTGCGAATCAAACAAGAGGCTTGGACTGGAGAAACCCGCGCAGAATGAGAATCCCGAAGCCTTGAGGCACGACTAGTCCAATATGGATACAGTGTTAGACGCATCGATCACAGGCCAAAGAACACGTGACCAGTTGGCCCACATTGTCCCATACACCCATCTGTCCATTATACACGTAGAACGGCCGCGTAGTTTGGTTCCGAACAAGCTGAGCACTCAAAGGCCAGCTCATAGTAAAGCACGTGGGAAACGCCGCTACAGAGGCGGCGGCTCCAACTTAACCGATGACCGTGCCGCACTGGCAAAAGGGAAACCCGCGCCGAGTGCGCCATACCTCCCAATCGGGCAATAATGTGTCTAAATATGGACACAACTGTATTGAACCCCAAAAGAGGGTGTTCTGCGACATAGCGGTTCATCCTTGAAACCAAAACATATGTCAGAAATGGGGACTCACCAGTTACCGTTACCGAACGGACCCGTAATCACGACACCATGGACCAGTAGAAATAGTGTTATTAGACGCATAGAATCATATGCAACATGTAGGGGCTTGGCGAGGTCTTTACCCTGCCCCACATATTCCTGGTGGAGTCCAGTGGAGTCCGGCCGGATTTCCGCAGTCCATCCGGAGTCCAGTCGGATTTTCTTTTGGTGGCAGCACTGCCAAATTATTATTCTAAATCCACCCGGAGTCCACCCGGAGTCCAGCAGAACTCCGAATGGACCACCTGGACCACCCGGATTCTCCGGGTTGACATAGTGAAAGGGAAATTTAATAAATTTCCTGCGGAGTCCACGCGGACTCCACAGAATCCAGCCGGAATGCACGAATTTTAGTTATCTGTTATATATTTATTATTTAATTCATTATTTATGGCGTGCAACACCGGGCTTTCGCCAATACCCATTTTGCTCGGCACGTTCGGCATGCCACCAACCGTGGTTGCACGTTGCACGTTGCCACGTCAGCGTATTCCTTTCCTCCCACCACCAACCATCTGTCTCTCACCACCCCCGTCGACGTCGACGTCAACCCCACCTCACCACCGCCTTTCGCCATGCCCCACGACAACCACGAAGAACCCCGGGTTCGCCCGACGACGATCCACGATGGCTCGTCGCCACCGCAAGTCGCATATAGGACCCGACGCATGAGAGAAAGCACGGTGCGGGGGGGGGGGGGGGCTGGATACAAAAGGGGGGACCCATGACAAGGGAGGCCCACATGGTGCGTCATAAACGACAGCCCCGCAACAATGCCTGACCCCCACCGCATCCCTCGCAGAAGCGATGTGCCCCGGGCACTGAAACCGACACCGGCGGCAACATCGCACGCGACCGCCCACCACCAGTACAACCGCCACGCGACCGCCATGACGGGCACGCGACGGCAACGACAGCGGGAGCACGACATCGTGCTCCCGTGTCGTTCTGATGTTGGGTGGGCAGGTGCAAACTGCAACGACGGTGCAGCGGCGGTGCCACATCAACCCGCCATGACGGGCACGCGACGGCAATGACAGCGGGAGCACGACATCGTGCTCCCGTGTCATTCTGATGTTGGGTGGGCAGGTGCAAACTGCAACGACGGTGCAGCGGCGGTGCCACATCAACCACACCAGCGCCAGCGACCTGCCCCATGACTCGCGGGCACCGACAACCAACGGCGGGTGTGCAGCAGGCGGCAACGAGGACAGGACGCCGGTAGCACGACCGCCATGGCGCATCAAGGACAACGACCACGGCCGTGACAACCACGCAGGCCCTCACCACCATCCCCTCCCCCTCTGCCTCCCACCAGTCCCGGTTGACGTCGGCGTCGACGCCGCCTACCACCGCCCCTCACCACAACCCCGCGATAACCACAAGAGGCGCGACGACCACGCGCCGCGGGATCGCCCAGCCGGTAAGCTACCACCCGCCCCCATCCTTTCTGCCCCCCTTCCTCCCTTGCCATTAACCCCCCCACACTCTGTTTCGAGCAGGTGACGACACCGCAGGTACCAAACCCGCCGCGAGCTACGAACAGCCACGAAACGCGACCTCGACAACCGACGCCAGCGACACCACCATCCCCCTCCTCCTGCTCCCACCGGGCCCGGTCGACCTCGGCGTCGACAACACCTCACCAGCACCCCTCACCACGAATCCACGACAGCCACAACGACCCCATGACAGCCACGACGAGCCACGATGATCGTGCGCTGCGGGATCGCGTGACCGGTAAGCCACCCCTGCCCCATCCTTTCCGTCCCCCACGTCGCAGCTAACTGACAACGATAATGACAAGGGCGATGCAGCAGCAGCAGCAGCAGCATGACCACTGCTGCTGCTCATATACGCCGCATCCATCACCTCCCACTCCAATCTCGCCCTCATTTGCCTACCATTAGTTTATTTTTGTATTAGTTTATTTTTAATATACTGAATTATCAACTGTGACTATTAGTGAGCACCTAAGGTTGCAAGAATATTTCTGGAATGGGTGGGGCATGGTAAAGTATTGAAATTTTGACATCTTGAATATGAAATCCACCTGGACTCCACCTGGAATGATACATAACTCAAAAGCCATTTTTTTTATCAGAGTCCATCCTAAATGCAATCCACCCGGAGTCCAGCTGGAGTCCACATGGAGTCTAGATGGACTCCAGGTGGAGTCTAGATGGACTCCAGGTGGACTCCGGGTGGACTCCAGGTGAATTAAGTAGAAATACACAAGTTTAAGTGTAGTCAGGTGGACTCCACTGGAATCACCTGGAGTCCCCGGAGTCCACCAGGAATCCGTGGGGGAGGGTAAAGTACTGGGCTTGGCGCTCAGTAGGTATAAAATATGCTTGTAATGCACGTAGTAGAGTAGGCAATCCACCCCACAGTTGACGCTTTAAAACCAGTGAAAACACTTAAGGGAACGATTTAACCTCGTCGCACCAGATTTAATTTAATAAAGACCAACATTTGACACTTTAAAACAGCTTTGCAATCACTGCAAGTTTGAGGAGTTAGTTAACCAGAGTTTGACGCGTGTTTCTGTAAAAGTGTAGCGTGTGCCCGTCGTGACCACGTGAAAGTTGTAGTGCACACTCGTCGCGGTCCCTGCATGAAAGTTACAGTTTGTTAAAGTCAAGTTAAAGTCAAGAGTTCGTACCAGTTGTCAAGTTAAAGGAAGTCCGAGTTCGGCATTGTTTGAGTTAGAAAGTCACCACACCAGGTTCTACAGAACTAAAACCCGCCCCATACCAAAACCTGCATAGACTAGTTTTACAAGTCGAAGCACTTCTCCTTTTTCATACTTTACCCCCGAGACTCGCACACAAGACTATGTCTAGTCAAGTTGTTGGGTTTGTGGTTTGGTTGTGTTGAGTGTAGAGTTCTTTCTGCACCACTAGCTAGATCATTTCCAACGTAGATGAAACCTAGCACTTTACCGTGTCTGTGATGAAGCATGCATATTCACTGCAACAACAACAGCAGCAGCAATAGCTCGGGAGATAGATGAGCAGGAGCATGTTGGTTGAAGGTTGGTTGCATTTGCCCAGTGCGTACCATGCATATTCACTCTAGCAAGTGACTGGCGTGACTGATGTCAACAGATAGTTAGCTTGTCAGCTGTATAGATAGTTGAGTTTGAATCAATTTGTTTCTCATTCTCACTCTTTCCTAACCATGAGCTGCAAAATTGGGTCTTCTTAAGTAAACAACTACCTAGGATATAAATCTATATGTAGGCTATGTTGACTATTTTTCTACAAGACTACAGGAGCAACAGAGATAAATGTAGCCGTTCTGGGGAGCTACATTGTACAATATTTTAGGGGGATGTCGACCGGTCTATAAATGCTACAGATGCAACATTGTACAATATATACATAGGGTTTTTTCCTGATGAAGGAGAAAGGCCAACTTGTGAAAATGTTCCCATCTATGGCTGCGAACATCCATCATTATTGTTATCACTGCATCAGCAATCAGCATCAATTCATCTCCAACATGTTGTTTACATGCACAAAAGGATTCAAGTCCTGCTAGTGTTGTTCCCGGAGTGAGGCAAAACAAGGCGAAGTGACAACTCGAACCAACTCATCAAATTCAAGTTGAGTCGAGGTGTTCCTCACATGACCTTATGAGGTCGGTGATCGCCGGTGGTTTTTTTCCATCCAATGAGATGACAGAGATATTTGAATTCGGTATGTTGTGATTGGGCTATAGATTACATGTAGATTACAACACTGTAGTGATGGGCACGGGTAACCCGCGGGCGAATTTTGTCGACCCGCACCCGTACCCGCCAAAACCCGCACCCGTGGCCACGGGTATGGGATCCCGTGCTTGCAGGTGCGGGTTTGCACGGGACCCGTGGGTACAGAAACCTGTGCGGGTTTGATGGGGACATCGTGAGAATTTGTGCAATGTTGAATTAGAATTAGAGTAAATTTTGGCAACTACATTACATAATTATTTATTCAAGTAACTAAAGAACATATTTGACACATTTCGGAGTTTCCCGTGTACCAGCCAAAAACCCGTGACCCAGGCGCACGGGTGCGGGTTGGCTGAGGGTCACTCAAAGTGCACCCGCACCCGCACCCGCCACACCCGTACCCGCAAACCCGCACGGGTGTCAGCACCTGTGCCCAACACTACAACACTGTAGAGTAGATTACAAGAAATTAGTATAACTATGATGGGATAGTAAGTAAGTTAAGAAGATTTATTCATATTTTTTTATTAGCACATAGGTAAGCTACAATGTAGTGTATGATACGGTCTAGCGAACGCATACAATGTAGTGTATGATACAGTCTAGCGAATGCATACAATGTACCATATGATACGGGGCCAGCGAATTCGCTGGACGGCATAGAATACATACCAAATTGAGCTATCTACATTGTACCGAATCATACGGGGCCAGCGAATTCGCTGGAACAGGCCACGGCAGTCAAACTGGGTGTCAACGGCACTCGGTAGGTCACCGGCACTAGGTCGGGACCCATGTCGGTGCCGTAGGTAGTCAGCACCAGCACTTGATATGCAACTGGCAGATTTTCGGGAGTGGACTGCCTTGAAAAGTGCAGTAATGGAGTGCGTTAGAGTAAAGTAATATTAGATGCTGTGGCAACCAAGATAACATTAATACAATTTAATTGAAAGGCAGGAATAGAGGGTTTGGAAAAATTGTTAGGGTGCCAGCAGGTCACCTATGAGGCGGTACCGGCACCGGCACTGTGCAGAGATGGACAGGAATGTGTGCGTCTAAATAAATTACTATTATATGCATATTTGATGAAATGAACATAATGTAAGTTGACTGAAAGGCTGGAATACAGGCTTCGGAAAAATTGTTAGGGTGCCGGCAGGTCACCTATGAGTTGGCACCGGGACCGGCACTGGCTATAGATGCATGGGAATGTGCGTGTCTAAATGAATTACTACTATATGCATTTTTGACGAAATGAACACAATGTAAGTTGACTGAACAACTGGGATATAAGCTTCGGAAAATTTATTAGGGTGCCGACAGGTCACCTATGCATCGGCACCGGGACTGGTACCAGGTATAGATGCACGGGAGTGGTGCGCGTCTAAATAAATTACCATTATATGTGTTGTTGATGAAATGAATATAATGTAAGTTGACTGAAAGGCTGGAATACAGGTGTCAGAAAAATTATTAGGATGCTGACAGGTCACCTATGAGTCGGCACCGGGACCGGCAGTGGGTGTAGATGGACAGGAATAGTGTGCGTCTAAATAAATTACCATTATATGTGTTTTTGACAAAATGACCATAATGTGAATGGATTGAAATCCTATAATATAAGCATCAGAAAAATTGCTAGGGTGCTGGCAGGTCACCTATGAGTTGGCACCGGCACCGGCACTGGGTATAGATGCATGGGAGTGGTGCGCGTCTAAATAAATTACCATTATATGTGTTTTTGATGAAATGAACATAATGTAAGTTGACTGAAAGGCTGAATATAAGCTTTGGAAAAATTATTAGGGTGCTGGAAGGTCACCTATGAGTCGGCACCGCGACCGGCACTGGGTGTAGATGGACGGGAATGTGTGCGTCTAAATAAATTACCATTATATGCGTTTTTGACGAAATGAACATAATGTAAGTTGACTGAAAGGCTGGAATACAGGCTTCGGAAAAATTGTTAGGGTGCTGGCAGGTCACCTATGAGTCGGCACCGGCACCGGCACTGGGTATAGATGCATGGGAGTGGTGCACGTCAAAATTATATGCATTTTCAATGAAATCAGTTGACTGAAAGACTGGAATATAAGCTTTGGAAAATTTGTTAAGGTGCTGGCAGGTCACCTATGAGTCAGCATCAGGACCAGGACTGGGAAGAGATAGACAGGAATGGTGTGCATCTAAACAAATTAACATTGTATGTGTTTTCGATGAAATGACCATAATGTGAGTTAATTGAAATGCTGGAATATAAGCTTGGTTTTATCAATCTTCAAATTGAGTTATGTTCGCATCATTGTGGTCAGTCATTTTGGTTGCAGATCCAAGGGGATGGGCATGAGGACAACATTCCATGAGCCATATGGCCTCTTTCTACACTGGAATAATAGATAGGAATCAGAACTTACAGTGATGGATCATAGGCCATTGCTTCAATTAGAATATCCAAGATGGATTCTCTCTCCTCAAACTCTGTAGGATCTTCAGAAGCCACTAGCTTTGGGAGAGATGTGACACCATAATACTATACATTAGCCTCTTTGTCAGTTGTATCCTTCATAAGTGCAGCCTGCAGAGCATTATATTGGTCCTTGCTTTTGAATAGGTTTAACTTAACAAATTTTGAAACATGAAATAGATGCATGCAATCTCTCTAAGATGGGAAATCATTTCAGCCACAGTGTACAGAGAATAATAGTGAGCATTCTTGTCTTTGGCCAGAAAGGCATTTAATAGGATTGTGAGCAATGAGGAAGCATGGATAATTGTACCCTTTTTATTTGCAAATCTTGTATACCCACCAATAAAATTCAAGACATGGTTAGCTGAAGTAGAAATTTCTCCAAAGCTTATATCCCAGCATTTCAATCAACTCACATTATGGTCATTTCATTGAAAACACATACAATGTTAATTTGTTTAGACGCACACCATTCCTGTCTATCTCTTCCCAGTCCTGGTCCCGATACTAACTTATAGGTGACCTGCCAGCACCTTAACAAATTTTCCAAAGCTTATATTCCAGTCTTTCAGTCAACTGATTTCGTCGAAAATGCATATAATGGGAATTTATTTAGACGTGCACCATTCCCGTCCATCTATACCCAGTGCCGGTCCCAGTGCTGACTCAGAGGTGACCTTCCTGCACCTTAACAATTTTTTCGAAGCCTATAGTGCAGCATTTTAATCAACTCACATTATGCTCATTTCATCGAAAATGCACATAACATTAATTTATTTAGATGTGCACCATTCCCCTCCACCTCTGCTGAGTCCTGGTGCCGATGCCAACTCATAGGTGACCTGCCAGCACCCTAGCAATTTTTCTGATGCTTATATCATAGAATTTCAATCCATTCACATTATGGTCATTTCATCAAAAACACATATAATGGTAATTTATTTAGACATGCACCATTCCCGTCCATCTATACCTGATGCCGGTCCCGGTGCCGACTTATAGGTGACCTGCTGGCACCCTAGCAATTTTTCCGATGCTTATATTATAGGATTTCAATCCATTCACATTATGGTCATTTTGTCAAAAACACATATAATGGTAATTTATTTAGACGCGCACCATTCCCATCCATCTACACCCAGTGCCGGTGCCGGTGCTGACTCATAGGTGACCTGTCAGCATCCTAATAATTTTTCCGACACCTGTATTCCAGCCTTTCAGTCAACTTACATTATATTCATTTCATCAACAACACATATAATGGTAATTTATTTAGACGCGCACCACTCCCGTGCATCTATACCTGGTACCAGTCCCGGTGCCAATGCATAGGTGACCTGTCGGCACCCTAATAAATTTTCCGAAGCTTATATCCCAGTTGTTCAGTCAACTTACATTGTGTTCATTTCGTCAAAAATGCATATAGTAGTAATTCATTTAGACACGCACATTCCCATGCATCTATAGCCAGTGCCGGTCCCGGTGCCAACTCATAGGTGACCTGCCGGCACCCTAACAATTTTTCCGAAGCCTGTATTCCAGCCTTTCAGTCAACTTACATTATGTTCATTTCATCAAATATGCATATAATAGTAATTTATTTAGACGCACACATTCCTGTCCATCTCTGCACAGTGCCGGTGCCGGTACCGCCTCATAGGTGACCTGCTGGCACCCTAACAATTTTTCCAAACCCTCTATTCCTGCCTTTCAATTAAATTGTATTAATGTTATCTTGGTTGCCACAGCATCTAATATTACTTTACTCTAACGCACTCCATTACTGCACTTTTCAAGGCAGTCCACTCCCGAAAATCTGCCAGTTGCATATCAAGTGCTGGTGCTGACTACCTACGGCACCGACATGGGTCCCGACCTAGTGCCGGTGACCTACCGAGTGCCGTTGACACCCAGTTTGACTGCCGTGGCCTGCTCCAATGAATTCGCTGGCCTCGTATCATATGGTACAATGTAGATAGCTCAATTTGGTATGTATTCTATGCTGTCCAGCGAATTCGCTGGCCCCGTATCATACGGTACATTGTATGTGTTCGCTAGACCGTATCATACACTACATTGTAGCTTACCTATGTGTTATTAGCTGATCCAGCTCGTCAAATTTACCTGCTGCCATGAGCTCCATCAGTAAAATGACAAACCCTTTCACAACCACTTCTTATCGCTTTTCGAGGCTTTCGCTTTTGGGCGCCTTTTTTTGGCCCTTTAATTCAAATTTGATAGAGCTTTTCCCAACTTCTCTCGCTTTCACGCTTTCGATCCTAACATGTCCCAGTGTTGATATATAATGAATGAAAACATAATAATAGACACATTTTGACATAGCTATGATATTCCGAGCCCAAGTTCTTTTAAGATAGCATCCTGTTTGCATGTAAGATACTTTAACTGCTCCTCCAACCTTGCTATTTCCCTCAACATTTCTGTGGCTGCTTCGACCATGCGGAATTGACTTTCGTAGTGTTTTGGTTGCTGGCTCTCCTCATCGATGTCATGTGGTGTTGTGGGAAGTAGTTCCGAGGGAGGTGACTCCGGACTCAGAGGCTCCGAGTCGGACTCGCTAAACGATTCGGAAATACTAGAAAGCTATGAAATTCAGATGATAAGTTTATGAATATCACAGTAGGAAGTACTTACCTCATGTTCCCATGTGCAAGAACTTGTGATCACTGAACAGTTGTCGTCCTCCATGTCATTGTTCCGATTTTGATAGCGCGAGATCTTGTAAGTCATGTAGCGGCAAACACGACGCTGATTGTACGAGGAAGCGGGTTCATCAGATAGTGAATCAGGGCCAGGGCCCTTGAAGCACCACTCGGCACTTGCAGGAGGAAGCGGTGAAGGCAGATTTGGATTTGGCATGGGGTAAGTCAGCAGTCAGAGCAGCCCAACTCCGAGTCTCTATCAAATTTTGACGCGGCGTTCATCACATGACTGATTAGATCTCACGCAAACTCACTCAAAAGCAACTCAGAAGGTATATTTATGAATGAAACGGTGTAATGGCATTAAAATGCGACCTCATGAGCATGATAATCTATGTACTTATTAACATAAAAAGTGTGAAAGGAATCTAAAGACTTGGAAAAGTCAAACATTGCGTCTGTGGGTAAGAAATTAGGACCTGCCACCCCAATGAGATGGGCCCCTCGCAACACGGTATCAAGATGGATGACCTCGAGAGACCGTTTGCTTCCTCGAAAATCGGGTTCAACCATCCACATGGTGGTCTCCTCATCCGGTGCATCTCCGACTGCTGAGAACCACTGCACGAGAGCACATGGATATGTAACACCGTCATGATTGAAGGAAAAGAATAGGAACACCCGTGCGACGTGGAGATTTGTAAAGCCCTCCGCATCGGGCTCAGCATCTGTGTTACCCACGAAGATGCAATCACGGCGGGCGGCGCCGCCATACCATGAGCTCACAGATCTGATGCGCTCATGATGCAGCCCACCTAGTCCGGAGAGATCACTCGGCGCATAAAAGACAGCACGCGCTGAGTTGTAGACGTAGGTT
The DNA here is from genome assembly GCA_015499995.1 of Flammula alnicola. Lineage (NCBI taxonomy): Eukaryota > Fungi > Basidiomycota > Agaricomycetes > Agaricales > Strophariaceae > Flammula > Flammula alnicola. The sequence goes on from JADNRV010000281.1 coordinate 32,342, forward strand.
TTACCTGAAATGTCAGGAAGCTCGTTGGGGCATGCTGGGACTGGCGAGTCAGGATTTAAGGTGGCGTAGAGGAAGCGGCGTGTAAGGAGGGGTAGCTGGGGCTGATTGACACGGGCAGCAAGCAGGTAGATATCTCGAGGAAGTCGACGCACTGTTGGGTAGATTAGGAAATGGTTTGTTGGTTTGAGCTGACAGACGTACCATAAGTCTTGGCCAACTTGACCTCAGCCTCCGCCAACGGCTCGTCCACTGCGCCTGCATCATTAACTTCCTGAGCATCCAGCGCCCCCACGTCGTCATCGGCGTCTTCATCTGCTTGAGCAGCGCCGGCGTCTTCATCGACTGCTGGTTGAGCAGCAGCTGCTGCGTCATGTTCCAGATCTTCATGGTCTGCGAGATCGTCGGCCTTGAGTCCAGCACATAGCTCGCCCAGAAATCCGGAGAGATTGGGGCCGTCCAACATTCCTCGAGCCTTGAAGTCCACACAAGCTGCAGCCAGTTTGTCGTTCCTCTGGTTAGAAACCAGCATCTGGCCGAGAGGTTTATTGCGGCTTGATCGACGATAGGGCTTTTTGACAGCCTTGATATGCTTTGACTCCGTGATTGACGAACAGAGTCCATTCGGCGCGCCGAACTGTGTGATCATGAAGCGGTAGTGTACGAGGGAGTGTTGGCGAGGAAGGGAAAAGCCGTCTGGTCGGACGTCACGGAAGACTTCACGGTGCTGGTGAAACCGTGTGAGTGCCGCGTCGATTTCGACCAAGGTGTCTTCGTCAATAATCGACCGGCGGACAAGGTAACAGAACTCGATTAGAGCTGCCACTGCCTTGACCATCTCCTCAGGTACATGGCCGGAAATGGCGGGGAGATAAACTTACAGGATTAGAGAGTGGTTAGTGATGTCGTCTCGATAGAGTCATATATAAGTTCGTACCTTCATCAAGCCCTTTGAGTCATTGCCCGTCCACTGCTTGAATCCTCGTCCCTCGTGAAAGTGCCGAAGGCCTGGGAAGGAAGGCACGACTGCAATACTATAATTGAGTTCCAATTAGTGCTCTGGTTTCATTGAAGAACAACAGTAACTTACCGTCGGTCAATATCTGCCAAGATCCGCTCAGCCTCAGCTTTGGGATATGTCTGCATGATCCATTGTCCTACCCAGTCGACGAGGTGATCCTTAAACGTGCCCTTGATGATCTGATGGAGGAGGTCGGGTGACAGGAGCTCGTGAATGTCGGCTCGTGGAAAGGCAGTAGTAAATGGCTGTAAAGATATTAGAGATGCTTCAATTGGAAGTAATAGTGGTATGGCACTCACGAGAAGTTCTCCGACGATTCCATAATCATCCCATAGCTCCTGCAAAGAGATGGCTCTGGAGTTGAGCAAGGTATCTGTGTGGAGGTGGGACCGTAGCCCGTTCAGATCGCCGTCTAAATCAGTGGGCGGAGCGGTACATCTAATAAAATTATCGTCAGAAAAGATCAAGTTATTGTTGAGCAAGGAAACATACTTAGGACACCAGTTTTGAACGATGCATGCCAGAAGCGCCTGTTCAGGATAGTCGGCAATGTACGGCCCCAGGCCATAAATGACACGTCGATAATGGCCGTCTGCACAGCGCGTCACACGTGGCACGGTCATATGTGGGCGGACAGATGAGAGGATGTGTTCGAGGGAGGAATGGAAGAGTTGGCGGCGAAACTTGCGGAAGTCTACTTTGTCGGCATATTCCTTGCTCGCTATTGTAATATATTAGCTGTACTCAGTATATGTGACGCAGAGTGAAGAACATACTTTTGGGTACGGCGAGGAAACCAACCAAGGCTACTGCATTACGATGCGCACGGCGAACAGAGTTGTGTACATTGCCCAATGACGCATAGAGCGGGTAGAAGTCATTTTGCCCAGTTGCGACAGAGACTGTTGTCTTATCGCTACCGAGCACAATAGGCGCGAACATTGCCCCATGGGTTGATTCGTCTTTGGCGATTTCGTCCTGCTTGCATGTTAGTAAAAATTCGTGACAAAATGCGAAGACAGCTCACTGCTTGTTCCCAGCTCCAATTGCCTGACATGAGATCCCTATACCGTCGCTTGCGATTCCGAGACACCCGCTTGGGTGCATAGTCCATCTCGCCCTTGAAATCCGGATTGCCGATTTGATTCTCGAGCACCTGAAGGACATCGCGGAACCAGACTTCGAATTTCTGATCCACCCATGGCGGTACCGGTCCTTCTTCTGGCCGTGGGCCATTATATGCGATGGAGAAACTGTTCCATGGAACGTCACCCTGCTGCACGGTGTCGATAATGGAATAAAGTTCTTTGTGGTCGGCAAAGGGCGGAGGTTGATTGTACAACGACGCCAGTAAGTTCATGAGTCGGTCAATCTTCCCGGCGGACATCTCTTCATGTGTGTACAGGAACTCGGCGAATTCAAACTCGGACCTGCCGGTAAAGGGCGAGAAGTCTTCTGGTGCACGATGGCTTCGAGGCGGCGGAGGGGATCCATCTTGAAGGTCGTTCCCCTCTGCATCACAGGGTGTTCCTGGAAAGAGTGAAGCAAACTAAATCAACCGTTGCATATGGAATAAAATAATCCATTAAACTTACCATCCAGAATAGGATGCATCTCGATAACAAGCCCTTGGAGATTGGCAAGCTTGTGTGGGGGCGATGTTCGAACACGAATTGGGGTACCTCGCGGTGTTCGTCTAGGGGATCGGCGGGAGGAAAATGTGGGAGAGGGGGTACGAGGTTCGTAGGGTGGTGGCGGGTCCACATCTGGTGCATTGATGGGTGCACCGGGTGGTAAAAGGTCGACAGGGATGGCGTGAGCAGACTCATGATGTCGTCTCAGGCCATGCTCTGTCACACACCGCTTGCTGCAACCCGAAACATTGCATACAAAACGCGCAGGACGGAATGCTTTACGAGTGAGACCTCGCATTTTCTAGCACGTATATATGCGGACCTGCCAGGGACTTGTCAAAGAGTGAACAAATTTACTGGATGAGTGACAGACAAATTTGCGAAAGGTGATCGAGAATGCTCACATGATCTCTGAGTTGAGCGACAATTTTCGGAGGACCTTGACTTCTTGCACCTCCCTCATTGCTCCGAGATGGCTCCAACCTCAGCTCCTCCTTCTATGTCTCTGCCCCGTACCCTGCGCGTCAATCGAAATCCCCATCCAGGGTTGCCGGCTGCGCCACGCCCAAAGCGAACCACCGAGGAGGTCCAGAAGGAAAAGGCAATCAAAATGTTGACTGCAAAGGAGAAGGCACAAGCTCGTGAGCAAGATATTCTCAGGACCGCCGAGCTGGAAGATAAGATGCGTCGGGAACATGAAGAAAAGCTCAAGAATGCGAATAACCCACCAGCAAGCACCCTCAAGAAAATTTTACGGCCTCGCAAGGAACCGGCGTCGGCTCTCACAAATAGTATGGCAGTTTTTCCCGGGTTGACCATGCTGATATATTCTCATTTAGCTCACGCTAGCGATGAGGCTGAGATCATCCAAGATGGTGTATCAAGTGACAGCGAGGAGGAATTTCAGTTTGGAGAGGAGGACGAGGAGGATGATGATGATGATGAGGTGATGGATGTAGAGTCTGAGGACGAGGAAGAAGTTGGCGAGAAGAAGAGAGGGAGGCCAAAGAAAAAGGAGAAGGGCGGACTAAGGAAAGCCGTTATCTCGGCTTTGCCAGTGGGTTCGACAGCTGACAAGACCATCAAACGCAAAGCTGACACTGAATGTCAACCGTGAGTTCTGTTTCACATTGAAATCTCAGGCTCTTGTACTGATGTGCTCCTTGGCCCATATTTAGGCGAGCCCGGCCCTCAAAAACCAGCAAGAAGGTCAAATCCGGCATCCGTGAGGGTTGGCAAGCTCCACTTGGAGATCCTGTCAACGAAGAAGACAGCATCTACGTCCCAGAAAGCTGTTTCGCTCTGCGAGCTCAGGTATAGAGTCCGTCCCAAGTTCCAGTAACGCTGATCAGGCATTGTCAGATGATGATGGGCCGGGGGGCATTAGCATGATGCAGGTGAGGTGGCAGAGCGACGTGCCATGGGTAAGAAAAGGTGGGCTTTCCGAGGGGATTCACAGAGCAGTACGGGCACACGAGTAAGTCTGAATCAGTGATATGTCAGTGCAACTCAGAGAAATGATTGATGGCTGACACATTTGTGATATATCAGATTCGCTCGCTTGCCAAGGTAGTTCCCACCACCACCGTTACCACATTCATAAAACCTTCAATAAGCTCCCAAGTCGCAAATTCACGCCTCAAGAAAGAACAGATCCGACTTTCGCATCTGCCCACCCATCTTCAAGCAGCCTTTGATAATGTTTTCATCCGCGCGCTCGCGAGGTGTTTGGATACACCGCACCATGGGCAACGCCAGACATCGACGATCTGACCTCATCCTGGAGTGACTCATTCCTGTTGGAGGATGCCTCATCTTTTGATATAATTCCGCAAAAACTAGTAAGCTATTCTACTTATTTTCTACATGATGATGTCGACAAATATTTTTAGGTTGAAGATTGCCTTCATGCGTGGCGAAACAAGTTCGCCAGCGCCGCCCTTACATATCTCCAAAATCACGTCTTTCGCCTGCTGGAGAGCAACTCGACGGACTCGCGTGCTGAGCTATGCACGTGGCTGCTCTCTGGCGAGGAGCATACTCGGCCATTCTACTTCCGCATCTATGAAGAGCCCGATGAGGAGGATCTTGCGGCTGGTGAGGAGGTGAAGGTGAAGGCCTCGGTAAGTCATAGCCTCAGTTATTTCATCATTTTCTCATTGTTTCTTCCGGCGATTAGGGTCTGTTCCAATCGGCCATTGTCTCCGCCGTTCTCGGAACCCACATCGCGGGCATTTCAGCCATACCCTCTGCTCAGCGCTCGAAGAGGAGGCCGGTTGGAGCATTGGTGCTCACCATTCAGGCCGTGAGTTCCATTTGTTATTCATACAGCTAGATTCTTGTCTGATATATATCTAGATCAAACGTGCGCTAGCTATGTGGACGACTGGCGAGAAACTTGAGCAACAACGACCATATAACGACTTTTCGAAGACAAACTGGGGGAATACCACCGTGGTTCGTGAAGGAAAGGTGGTTCCTATCCTCACCACTACCAACCTCGTCGACATTGTTGAGAAGTTGAAGGACAAGCAATGGGACAAGATCCTCGACGCTGCGAGCCAAGCAGCAAAGACCAAGAAGGCGAATATCTTTCCAGTTGTGGATGATATGGCCGCTTGCATGACGAAGCCAATCTTTGAGCTTGTCGACGACGACAGTGACCTCGATTAGCTGCGTAGTAATGTAGCAGAATTATTATTCATATTTTATTCAATACAAATGTTTTTCTGCCACTACTTTTGATGCTTCGAAAACACTTTAAGGGATGCATTCGGAACGCTTTGCAACTCACCTCTGGATAGCTTTCACCCCTTTGAAAAGTGTTCTGCCTTTGAAAGCACTTTGAAAGCGGTTTGAAAGCCTAAGGGCTTCGTTCTCAAAAGCGGCAACCGCTTTTGCTCTTTTGTCTCTTTCAAGGCTTTCGAAAGCGTAAAAAGTGAGTAAAAGCGAAATTGTTATTTTACTGATGTCGTCAATGGCAGATACCATGAGGTGGCCGGAGATTGCATTATCAAATTCATCAAGAAGCTGGCATTGGGCCTCCCAATTCAGTATAAGAGTATGCTCACTTCAGGTAAAGAAAAATGGGCGATGATTTTGAGAACACAACTAGAGGGACTCTATACCTTTCTTGAAGGACCTTTTGCAGCCTCATTCTCAAAACTTGACAAGAATTCTGGCCCCAAAAAAATCGAAGAAATATATTAAAATCAGTCAGCTATAATAATGGCCAAGATAGGGTGCAGTTCAAGTGAAAGGAGGGACGGAGGAGCAGGAGCACGACGGATTAACATCCAGAGACGCCTTGAGCGCGCGGCCGCATCACGTGCCCGTTTTGATGACGACGCGTAAACTCGCCGAGGTGAACTCGAGCAAACTCGTTGTCAACGAGTTGACCCGAACTGCCCTGATTTCGAGGCGAGTTTCACCTCGAGGTCACCTCGCTCCGGGGACAACACTAAGTCCCACTCTAAAATATGCTAGTGGGTTCTCACTCTTGTCTCACTCTGTGCTTTAAGCAGCTCGTGGTCTGGATGAATGTTCTCCGATTTGACTCTGCCAAAACCATAAGTCGGAGCGTCTGATTGGCAGTGCACCACGGGCGCTTAAGTGACGGCGGGGCTGCCATGCACCGCCTGTTCGGGCTGCATGCCTTCATGTATGCACCCTAGCATCGCTTTGTTTCTGTATTTCTCGTCTTCCCTTTCGCCACGCCATCCCTCTTTCACAACATAAGCGTTCCGACATGTGTGGGTTCGAGTTGCGTTGCCCTTGTGGCTCCATTATGTTTATTAGACCCGTCATCGTGCCAATACAACTGTTCGAAGTGGGGAAATTTGGTTTCTGCACCGTCTTACAGCCCCAGATTCAGGTGATATGAGTGTCATGTTTAGCACAAAGGCATCGATTCGAGTAGTACAGATCTCGAGAGGTAGGCTAAATATCGAAGGTCGGAAAATAAAATACAGAATTCGCGCTTCCGCCACTAGGAATATTGCGTGCCAGCTATGAAATGACTTGCCTGTTCCAAGTATCAACTTTCTCCTGCACACGTCTCTTCTCTGCCGCCTCCGCCTTCTCCTTGGCTTTTCTGAACATAGCCTGTAGCTCTTCCCGTGGCACCAAGATATATGGCAGAGCCATAAGCATGTCGAAGGTGTCAGGGACAGGGCGAGCTTCGTCGCGCGCCCGATGCTCCTGCACTTGGTTCTGTGTTCTCTCCACGGTGGTGGCTCGTGCATCAGTGATTACCTTGTGATCCGCGTGTGCCTGATCCATGACCCCGCCGGGGTCGAAGGTGTCCATCCAAGTCACGGTGACCTCATCTTTCAGTGTCTGAGTTCCAAAATGGTGAAGGACGGCGCCAGCGTAGACGGCGTCGAAGAGAATGGAAGGGGGCCAGTGAGGAGTATCAGAAATCCGGATTGGAGTACCGAAAGGGGGTGCACCGAGGCCGCCGAGAAAAGTTGGGCAGCTAGGCTCGAAGAGATGTGCTGTACACCTTTTCTCTCCTGGCGGTGCGGTGGGGTCGACGTCGTCCGTGTTCATGGCAAAGTTGGGCGTCTGCTTATCGGCGCCATCACACTTCGATTAGGTATCATACAAGCAGCACGCACCGGTAAGAATGCAACGTGTTGACCCACCCCAACGTGAGTGAACTTGTTCAGCAAGAGGCCATTCCGGACGCTGTCGATGTCCTGTACAAGGTCGCCACCGTTAGGGTCTCGACTGCGACGCTGAGTATAAGTCGAAATGTACTGCCACCATTGGGATGGTGAGCGAGGATAGATTGAGAGTAAGAGTAGCATACCGTATCGCCCTTGCTGTGGGCCAGGAGGTGCACGGCGTCGCAGAACACCTCCCGCATCCCTGTCAAGACGCATCGGTTTCCATCCCGCTCTGCAGTGTCGGAGCGGAATTGAGTCCGATTGGTGGCAACACTAGAAGTAATGCTTGTGCGCTCGATGTTAGGATCGAGCGGGTACATTCTTCGCTTCTCGTCGTCGCTGGTGTAATAGTACAGAGCGGCGGACTCGGCTGGGAGGCCAGCATTGTAGTCCACAGCATTGGGCGAGTCAGAACTGGACGAAAGGTCACCCTCTGCTCCAACGACGATTCCGATGGCGTAGCGGATCCATTTGTACAGCCTGGACGAAACCTCGAGTACAGTGAGGGTCTCGAGCGGGAGGGTGAGGCAAAGGACCCAATGCCAATTGTCGGCATCAAGATTGAGGTCAGTGCCAAGCTCCGCGACGCGAGGGAACGACGCATAGACTTGGATCTCAGGGTGAGTGCTAGCAGTCGCGGCCATGATGAGGGAGAATAAGAGACATGACGGTGCCCGATTTTGCAACCAATGACTTTCGGCCGAAGCACGTGATGTCCTAATCTTGAACTGGACCGTCACGGTATGAGACGCATCCCTCTACTACCATGCACCAAGTCCCTTATCTCTTGGTTCAAAAACAGACATCTGGAGTGTATAAAATCTTTCGAAATGGCTGTTTCAACGTCTCCCCTGACAATAAAGTGCAGGCGTTGCTTGATGCTGCCCGCAACGCGCTTTGTGCATACGTGGAAATGGAAGACATGTCTCCCGAAGGGCTTATACTACAGGCGTATACGGTGTGTTAATTCTACCAGATATTTTGTTCCTTCTCATTCCCATATAGCTGCTCCACCCCATACCGAGTTTCCTCGGGCAGGCCTTGGCTTCTATTGGCGAACAGCTTGGCAACTTAGATGGCGATTTTTTTCAAAAGAAGGTGGTTCCTTGGCCTCCAGGGACGCCATTTTCATCTCTGGGAGCCACGGATGGGAAGATTATCATTGCTTTTAGTTCGTCTCCGCCTTGTAGAATGCTCCATGTCTCAGAGTCTTTGCAGGAACATCTAGAAAGCGGGCGCATTCTGTCACGGAAACCGCGTTTAATCATCTGAAGCGTTCCAAGCTCGCTACGACTGCACCATCAACTCTGGCCCAGCCTTCTAATTACGAAAGTCACCAAAAAGATTCCTACGAGAAGATCCTCGATGACCGTCCTAAACCGGATGCTGAGATCGCCCCAATTCCGCTCCTATACGATGGCTTTGGCCAGTTTCTGGACATTTTTGACGGAGGAACCGATGTCCCAGGTCTTTCTGAAGTTAATATCTCAGAACTACAAAAGGCGGTTGATGACTTCACGCAAAAAATGTGTTGCTTCTATGACAACGAAGATGGACGAAGGACTGTGGGCCTATCCGCCCTCGACTGCATTTTTTCAGCACGCACCGGTACCACAATTCCTTCGCTCCACGCTGCGGCCATTGGTTCTGTAAGGACATATGGCCATAATGTGGCGAAACACGGAGGAGTCGCACTGATTGCTGGGTTCAAGAATCGATCTGCTGGCAATAACGCCATTGCCGAAGTAGAGCTCACGGGGTACGTCGCGCATTTACATGCCACGGGAATGGAAGAACACCAAGACATTTTTGAGGGATGGAGAGTACCATCCCTTGGGTTGACTGTCGTTGGTGAGTTATGAACATCTATAATATTTCGGCGACAGAACTGATCATTGCATCATCCCAGACGCCGATGTAAGGTTTTATGCTCTCGTTGCAGTTGATCACCAATATCGACTCGTGAACCTTACTTCCTGCTTGTCATGCGTCCCATCTGCTTCCGATGGCCACGATCGCAAGGCTCTCCATAGAGCCTTCGCCGCTGCGTCGGTCCTGCAGGCTCGTATTCTCGAGGACGCCCAGAGGTTTCTTACCGTGCCACCACCTGAGATCCAACCTACCGCTCGCCGATTTCCGGCGGTCACCAGATTGCCCAAATGGGGTTTACCCACCGAGTACCTGTCATTCCAGATTCTGGGGTTCCATCCTGACCAACAAAGCTATCGTCTTTTATATCTCGCAGAGACGACAGGCCCTGAGAAGCGGACCATCATCTCAAGTTCGCACGAGAGTATTCGGTCGAGTTGCATGCCTTCTGCGCTCAACGCGGCCACGCGCCTTGCATCCTCGCTTTCGAGTGTCTTCCTGGTGGATGGAAAGCAATCGCAATGGAGTACATTGTTTCTGGCGACATAATCACCAAATCGTCAGGGCTGGACACCTACAGAGATAGGTGGACAATGGAGCTATCACAACTCGTGGACGACTTTCATGCGGAAGGCATGGTTCATGGCGATCTGCGAGACGCGAACATAATGTGTAATTACCGGGATGTAATGCTACTCGACTTTGATTGGGGCGGTCAAGATGGACAGGTGTTTTACCCCACCCCCAACCTGAACAGCGAGTTGCTTGAGGGTCGATCCTCGGATGGCCTGAAAATTACCAAAGAAGACGACAATCGGATCTTGAAGAAGACACTTGGAAAGCTCAGGAAGTAGTCGATATGTCTCCAAATGTGCTTTTGTCATTGTACTTTTTCCGCCTTTAATGTAGCTGTATGCTCCTGGAGAAATGCTCTTCCAGTTGGTGCCTATAGTTTTTGTTATATAAACAATCTTCGAGACGGCCGCTTGAAGTCTCACACTTTTCTAGCAGTCCGTATCTGACCACTAGCGACACCTGTCAGAGTAACTTCTGGTGTCTACGTTTCCCATCTACTCTGTATCCACCTCAAATGCTACCCGTATCGTCTGGCTCAAGTTCGACAGACGGTGTGTACATATCATAATCAAATATCTCAGCAGACATATCCAGTCTTCCTAAGTCTAGCAGGGTTCATACCCACCTGAACGCTCCCAACTTCTCGAAGCCAAGGTCCAGAAGGCCGGGACGCTTAACAAGCTTCCCCATTGGTACGTGTACCGCGCGTCAATCGCGTCCATCTCATCGCTGACTACTGGTTTACCTCATCTCACAGATATCAAAGAGCTCGGACGGGATGCCAACTTCGAATGCAATGAAGAAGGCATCGTCCGCCACGCCATAGACAACTCCCACGTCGCCCTCGTCTCCGTCAAGTTCGGCGCTCCTGGCTTCAAGCGGTACCGCTGCGCCCGCCCCATGCCCCTCGGCGTCAACCTTACCAGCCTGACTAAGGTGCTCAAGCGTGTCAAGGACGACGATATTTGTAATCTGGCGTACGAGGCAGTGCGTACTTTGCGTACTTTTCTCTTTTTACTTCTGTATTTTACTTCTTTGCTTTAATAGAGACTCGGGCGTCGCTGAAGGGGGGCAGCACCTCTCACTCTCGAGCTCGAGATCATACGCCTAGAATGTGGGCATATGACCACAAGAAGCCGTCTGCCTTTAATGGTGTAGTATCATGGATTCGAATCGTACATATCGGAGAATATCCTGTATCCACAATTCTTCCATGCCTGCAGATCTATTCGTCTAGTTTTTTATTACATTTTCGAAGTTTATTTTCGGGGCAAAAAGGCTCAGAACGGTCGAATGCAATCTGGTAAGCGAAACTACGCTAGCGGTACCAACTGGTAGGACAGGCCGGAGCAGGAGTCGCGGTATTTGGCACCAAGCAATTCCAGTACCCTAGATCATAACATGTAAGTCCGCCGTCAGAATATTCTACTCGATGACGAGAAGCGTACATGGGCTTCCCGAGCAAATGCACTCCAAGCTATAAAGTAAATTATATGAGGAACCTGTTGCATGTAACATGAATTCTTGCATACATACCCGTCTGCGCAAACGGTCGGCCCACTCCAGCTGATTCCACCACCTAGAATATTTATATTTAGCCACCGTGATCTCCGACAACCAGAATGGTTGCAGCTCACATTGACCCCATTCAGGGACGGTTGTTTGGGCCACAATGTATGGCGCGAGGGCAAGGAAAGCAGCGGTCGATGTGAATAAGAGCTTCATGAGATAGTAAAACGACGGCGGAAACCTACAGAATCAGGGAACATGGCTCGCGGTTTTATATAATCAAGGGAAGCGTGTCACTCCGGAGGCATGCCATGTGAGCACATAGAGTATGTCATTTATCTTACCGGGAATCATCCGCTTCGAACATTTGATAGTGGGGTATAAAAATACTGTTCAAGTCAATCTTTGGACGGTATCACTGCGCCCGGGCACAGCAGTAAGTCATGAAGTGAACAATGCAGGTAGAGAGGAAGTAGGAGTAGGATGATCAAAAGACCTCCAAACGTCGACTAATCCCCGAGGTCCGACGAAACGGAGATTCTTGATATCCTCCACTGCGCAATGCCCAAGCAGCTTTGTAAAATAGAGGTTAATGTGAAATTCACGCATATATTCCCAACAGAAATATATAGGGCATTTCAGTATTAATTCTATCTCGATTCTGATTCTCCATTAACCGGTATATTGACAGTCAGTATACAGACTAATAGCTCTCGGCTGTAACGCAATCCAACTTCCAAGACGGTAGCGCATCGGATATTTCATTTAATAGGGCTCGTGAATATAGCTTTCTTTTCCAAAAAATCTGCGAAATAAACGGATGCCACGTCTTTCCGCGTCACAAGGACGCTTTGCCCCGCATTTCGTGAGGAAGAAACACCGCGAGGCAGCCTGAAATGAGAAAGATAGCTCCAGCAATAAATATTGGCGCAGATGTCCTCAGATCTGCGTACAAAGCCACAATTGGCGCCTATTAAAACGTATGATCGGATTTAATAGTTCAAGGAGTGAATGAAAAGGACACTAACCATAACGCCGAAAATGCGGTTGGCTGTAGCTGTTATCGCGTTTCCAGTTCCACGGTCCTTGGTTGGAAAAAGTTCCGGTGTGATGGCGTACAACACACCGTACATAATGTTACTCGTGAAACTGTAAGCACAGTTCCAGCCAAGGAGGACGTTGGATGTACGCGCAGTTGTTGAAGTGAGGATAAAGACACCGGTTAAGACTGGCGTGGTTTCTCGGATATCAGATAATGACACAAGCGAATGGAGTGAAGAGATTTACCGGTAGATACAACCAAGGTTCCACGTCGTCCGAGGTATGGTAACTCAACCATGTAACCGGCGAGTAGGGCTCCTGGCACTCCGACCATGCTTAAGATAACTTGCTACGGATAGAGAATATATTTGTGAACATTAATTTTATTCCTGAAAGCAGTGTTGACCCACATTGCGGTAGGTTATATATACAGACCCGTCCCCGAAGTCGGTGCCCCGGGTTTGAAGGCTGGTTGTGCAGTTTTTGAGACCTGTGAGCGATATATCATCCCACAAAGTGAGGAATAAACGCACTAATAAGTAACAAATGAATTATATCTATGACTCGGGTCTTAGTATCTTAAATTCGAAGAGCATATAGAGATGAACGTACAGAGGAAAGGCGAGCCCGATCAAAGCTGAATCACATCGAAGAGACCCGTCCGTCAAAGACAACACACTGAGACGACGTGATGAAACACTCACCCCATAGAGCGATAAGCAAACTCGTGGAACATGCGACTGCTCGTGTTGCGAAGAGTGGTGTAATATGATTTGAGTCTATTCCTGACAAGTGTCGCTTGAAGCCGAGCCCCGAAGGGCGGTATCGATTGACTGTTGAGACCATCCGGCGGTCCAAATCACGCTCATCTCCTATGCCTTGCAGCTCCTCGAGTGTCAGTGTTGAGATCGCACCGTTATACGAAGCAACTTTATGAATGACTTTAACAGCTTCCTCTTCTTGGTCTTTGCCCATGAGATACTTAGGGCTCTCGTAAAGCGTGAACAAGAAAAAGCGTATGGCCCACAGGACGAGCATCAAGCCTCCCATTGTGAACAAGAAGTATCGCCATCCCTGATTCGACGAACGCGGGCAAGAAAGTCCCTTTCCAGTCGCACAGGAGAAATTCCCGATCAGGGGCCATGCAATCTGGGGAAAGATATAAGGGTGGTGGTGAACAGAGAAACGAGCTAGACCGAGAGGTTGGCCACCCACCAGGCTCCCGATCAGCTGTCCAAACGCCCACCATATAGAAAGGATTGTCAGGAGGTACTGGTGTGTCGGCGGGACACACTCTACAGAACAAGTCGAAAAATACAGCGTAAAACATAAGTACACCACAACAGTTATGCTGGAGAAATAGCATAACTGACCTAGAAAGATGGCTGAGTCAACCGGAAGATTACCGCCAACCCCAAGTGACCAAGCCGCAGCGAGCGCGCTCAGGACGATATAATTCGGAGATCCTCCAGCGGCTACCGCGAAAGCACCAGTGATCAACAAAGTGACATTGAATGAAATCCTGCAAACCATGCAGACGTGTGAGTGCCGGCTGAATGTACAACAGCAATACCTGACGATCTGGCTTACTTTCGTCCCCATATATCTGCCCCTACGCCCCAAAATGCGGCCCCGACGAGTAGGCCAATGTTTTGGCCCAGTTTGAGAAAAGGTGCGTTGAATTGAAACTCGTTCACAACAGCGGGAAGGATTAATCCTGTAACGATCTCTTGATGGGTGAGACTGGGGAGCTCCCCACAAGACGAGAATATTACCGGCCAGAGGTTATCACTATACAGACAAGTTGTCGGCGTACAGTTTCCGAAAAATGAAGCGAGAAACGTACGCAAAGTATCCAAACCCGGTTACGACGAACAAGCCCCTGCCGTGACATGCATGAAGACCGGCGTGAAATTGTAATGTTTCACGAAAACGGACCATTGATATCGACCCATCCCGATCTCCTGCAGGGCTTCGTTTAACAACCGAGCCTTCCTTTCGTACGGCGAGTGTCCAACGACATCGTCACCTGGTACACGCCGTGGATTCGGGGGAACTTGTTCGCTGTTTTTCTCCGATATATGGTTGGTTTCCTCTGGAGTATCAACCATTGTTGGAAAGGCTTCGGGGATTCGTCGACTAATCCCAGAGGGCTTTAAGGTGGCTTTGGCTGAACGACACGTGAAGCCTTGAAAGAGATCATCAGAGAAGGATAGACTTGTTTATCCTTGACGAAGCCATTCAGGTGCGGAGAACAGACGTCAAGATGATGCGAAGATGCCAAGCCTGAGGCCTCCTAATCGATGATCACCTCCGACCGCAGAGATGGGACTATAAAGAACCATGCTTTCGGCTGAGTGGACAATACATTCCCCTATACGCGTAGATACATATGGCGACTCTAATGATGCATTTTGTCTCAGGAAGATGGGCGTCTATCAAGGATAAATAAGGTGTACATACGCCCTAGTGAATAGAATCGTCCACGCAGTCCGTTTTCGAGTCAACAACGCAAGACTGGATCGGATTTCGGACACGGGATGTCGCCGATGCTTCGCAGTCCTTCGCCATACGTCTTGAGCCTGAACTTGAGGGTGGACATCCAAAGCAGACGCATCCATCTTCGCCTCCTCGCGAGAGTCGACTTCCCAACCCTCTTCTGCCTGTCGAATTTCCTCTCCTCTTAGCCCTCAGCACCTTAAGTCGCATCACCTGCAGTAGTATCACTGATGTCTTGTTCAGCAATCGAACTGCTGCTAACACACGTTGATCCGGATCAGTGCTGCACGCATGGAGCAGCGGAAGTGCGCGTTCATCCAACGCAGTCCACCGAGATAAAGGGGTTGATGAATGACGTCGATGGAGATAGTCCAACGACGACCAAAGATGGCGTCAGTCACTAGTGTCGATTAGCTTTGAGCGTCCGGTGACAGGGGGATACGAAAGATATCTGTGGAGGCGGAGACGTGGCGAGGCAGCTGCCTTGGATTTGGATTGCGGCGAAGATTCATCTAAAGGAATGCAAAGCAAAATGGCGTCAGTAAATCAATATCGCAACCGATCAGATATACAGTAGAAAGATGTGAAATGCAAACGAAAAAGGGAGAAAATGAATGAAAGGGGTAGCTAAAACCACGTGGATGGCCGAAGCAGAATACGCGAAGCAATGTGTTGTCGCATAACAAACAAGGCATGTCCTTCAGTATCTGGGCCAACAAGAAGGTAGAGGAAAGGAAAGAACAGAAGGAGGAGGATGTCACACACCTTTGTACTCGCCAAACCCGCCGACTCTATCTAATGAAGGGTTCCTGCAGGGAAAAAAGCGTCTTATCAGTATGAAGAGAACGAGGTTGATGACGTATGTTGGTAGAAGAAGCGGATGAGAAGAAATAAGATGGAAATGTTAAGCGCTTGGTGAAAGGGGAAATAAGGATATGAAGGAAATAATTCTTGAAATGCATGACGAGGATATAACGGAAGGAATCGAACAAGAAACGGAGAGATTGACGAACCTTGTCACTCCTTCTTAGTCTCTACAGTCAGATTTCGCACATCGAAGAATAGACGCTCAGCGTAGACGACTCGAAGTATGGTCGACGGCAGTCGTGCGGCATAGTGGCAGGTCATAGTGGGTTTACCGCGATTTGAGTTGCAGATCAAGTCTATTCTTTAAATTCAGCTGAGGGGAGAACAGGCAATGGGACTTGAGCTACCCGAAGGTCGGAATCACGTAGGGCCGGCAGCCGAACCCGCGCCAACATCAGCTATACGAAGTACATGCGCACCACCTCCGGGGCTCGTTTACTCCTCGCCCACCACATATATCTAAACGCCCATATAACATCCAGCGCCACCTGAACGCCAAAGGGTTCATATACATATCCAAAGGCCATTCATTACTTGGGATGGGTACTCCAGAGCTCCATGGCCGAGTGGTGCTTCTAAGTGTATGCCAACTGCCAGGTCGCCACAACAGACAACAGACCCTTCTTCTTCTTCCTCCTCCTCTTCTTCTTCTTCGAGTTCTTCCGTAAACCCTCCTTCCACCATTTCCCCTCCCAAACCCAACGTGAACACTGCTTGAACACACACCCGAAATGCATTGCGAGAGCGGAAAATAGGACCTGTATTACCTACCAGTCAAAGTTGCGCTTGGGGCAGTGATCAATCACTTCAGGACCCAAAGAGGCTTGCACAGCTCTCGAGAAGATGAGCCATCCTTCCGCGTCCAGCGTGAAAGGCGAAATTGGGCTCGGTTCGTGGCCTAAAGCAGCGTCGTTAACTTTGCTGTTGCCTCCTCCTCGGCGTTGAGGCGAACATTTATGTAGTTCGCCTTCCCGGAGTTTTTTGATAGTGGTAAGCGAGTTAGCCTGAGGTGATACCTTAAAAGAACATGGTAGGGCAGACGAGCTCGAGACAGCGGCGTAATTAACGTCGTCGTCGTTTCCTCGTCGAAAAACTCGTCGTTCCTCCTGAGGACTACTACCTCATTGACTCCCCACCAACATCGACGGTTGCCTCGCCATCACCACAGCAGTACATAGGGGTCTCAGCCCCAGCCCCCGAATGTCGCAGCTGCGAACACCGCGAACACGATCCATGGCGGATATGAGGAGACGACGAACGAAAGACGTTCGTCGTCTCGTGTGAGTACGGGGATACGTCAAGTCGCCAATTTCCTTTCAATAGGATCCCTTAACTTAGCATAGGTTGTATTTTGAATAAAATGATTAATTACAGCCTAATCAAATGTGAGAGTGAGTGATATTACAGACAACATCTATTGAGTAAGTGGTCTAGCCGTGATTTAACATAGTCGCTCCCCTCAATCACCCCCACTCCCTCAGATAGTTTCCTAAGAGGTTCCCGACGTACGGCGATATTGACAGTGGATACGCAGAATAGTTGAGGCCTGCCAGAGCAACTGCCCAGTCTATAACACACGCACACATTCAGTATCGACCATTACAAGAGCACTTGCCATCCTGCATAATATGTACTCTCGACCTATCCCAATGGTGGATCGAGATGGATTCCAGGACCGTAATTTGTTTGGACGCCTCATGACAAGCCCCACATATGCGCAGGTTCTTCCGTAGCACAACATGGCGCATGCCTTGCGTGATGGCGTACGCCAACGCCAGTTTCTCGCTATGTTGGCATTGGATAGACTCATCGCTGACACCGCACGCCGCGAGCCAGAGGCTCCATTCCTTGAGCTTCCGGTGGATGGCGCTCGAGGCATGGGACAACTCGGGCGGGATCTCCCTGACATGGAAGACATGTGTCTTGCCGTCGCCCATGGACAGCGTGACAGCACCGCGCTCCTTCGCAAGCCCTTTCTCCAGCCGCTCCTGCTGCATGCGGGACGCGGCCGACACATCTCCGCAGGCCTTGTGCACATCCGACATCAGGACGTAGGCCGACGCGAGCTGCTCGGGCGAACCAAGCCTCTTCACGGCGTCGAATGCCATCTGCGCGACGGGTAGATTCTTGAAGTGCCGACAAGGACCGAGGACCGTCATCCACATCACGTCGTCTTCGCCAATGGTGCTTTGGCGCTTGGCACGTTCGATGATGGCCAGGGCGGATGTGAAGTCGCCACTTCGTGCGTACGCGTCTACGAGTGCGGTGTAGGAACGGATATCGGCGACGGGAGGCTGGCGATGGTCGGCCTCGATTTGGTCCATCAACGCGCGGGCGGCGGCGACATTGCCCGAGTGAGAACAGGCGGTGAGAGCGGCGGTCAACATGTGGGCGTTGAAGGAAGAGGGAGGGATGTTCTTGACGAGCGTGAGGACCTCGTCGTCGGCGCCGTGGGCGGCGAGTATGGACAGCATGCTGCCGGTGACGATGGGAAGGTGGGCGATCCCGGCGCTCTTGGCGTCCGCCCAGACCTGGCGTGCCACCGCCATGTTGCCAGTTCGGCCACAGAGAAGGAGGTACTGGGCAGTCACGTAACGCAGCTCGTGATCGTCGGGCTTTGCGTGGCGGCGCGGGGCGGCCCACTGCCATGCTTTTCCTGCCAGGTCGAATTCGTGGCGTGCGTTGCAGGTCTTGAGCAATACACCGATGACGCGGGGATCTAGATCGTGCGGACAGGGCTGCTGGAAAAGTTGGTTGATGAGGCGGGTTTCCTCGTCAAGTGAGTCGATGCCGCTGTGGATGAGGCGGGCGTAGTCGGTAGGAATGAGGGGTATGCCTCTGGCGACGAGGAGACGGAAGGCGTTGATGGCGACTGGGCTGTTTTTGTGCTTGGATGCGTTCCCGAGGACGGCACGAAAGACTCCTTGATGGATATGGGGAATGTTCTCGGGGGGAATGCGGGCGAGGAGGGTACCGGCGAGTTGTGGGTCATTGACAGAGGGACCAGCACTGACGTGGGCGGCGGCGGCAAGGAGTTGCCAGGGAACGGTGTCGTTGAACCTGCGGGCGCCTTCATCGACGAGTTCGCGTACCTCCCTGGAATCGTTGGCCTTGCGTACAAGGCCGGTCAAGAAACCACCACCGACATATCCATCCCGTTCTTCGGCGAGGTCCACATACTTGAGCAATCCCTTCCGCAGTGGACGTCCAGACGAGTGCACAAAGGCTCGTCCTGCAGGCCACAGCAACGGTGGGCGTAGTGCGACGCGCCCAAGCATCGCTTCGCTTAGTTCTCATGGGGGCCGCTCACGTAAGGCGCACTTTTGAGTTTCCGCCTCAAACTCTAATTCCATCTAGGGCCGGCAGCCGATCCGAGCCCTATTGCTCTGTATGAGCAACCCGTATAACATACAGCGCCACCTCCACGCAAAAGGGTTCATATACATGTAACATATCCAAAGGCCGTTCATTACTCGGGATGGTAATGGCGGGTTCTTCTATGCCGACTGCCAGATCGCCACAGTCCCTTCCTCCTCCTCTTCAAGTTCTTCCATAAATCCTCCTTCCACCATTTCCAAACCCAACCTGCACACCCCTTGAATGCACCCGAAATGCATCGCGAAACCCAAACGCACATATCCCACGAGACCTGCTTTGCGGTCCAGTGGTCTTCAGCGGAAACTACAGTACACGTCCCGCATCTCCTCCTTCCGTGATCGCCTTCCTCGCGCACTTCCTCTCCCTCAGCGACATATTGCACTCGCCGCAGTACCGCGGCCTGACGAACCCGGCGCAGACGCCGTATGTGCGTTTCAACGCCCTGTTGGTTCACCTCGCTGGTGCGGGGTATCCGTGGACTTCTGTGGTACCATCTGCGTCGCCTTCGTCCTTGTCGTCATCGGCTGCTACCTACCAGCTCTTTTGTTGGCCCCGGCTGTGCCTCCTCATCCTCATCCTTTGCCGGCCTCCTGTCCTGTTACTATCCGCATCGTCTCTCAATTAGGCGTTCTGCATCTGCACAAACGCGAACCCCGGCGCAAACGTCTCCTCGAACCCAAACTCGAGACTCTCAAATAATACTCATACGCCTCCGAACAGCCCTTCTCACCCACGCGCGCTGGACCTCCTCGCAAGAAAACGTCCAAGAGCATCGGCCCTCGGCAACGTGGCAAATCTAGTGGACGCTAGGGAGCGGTGGATGTCGTCGTATTCGGTCAGGGTTGTCGAGACGTGGAAGGGGGCAGACGTCGGTGAGTACTATTTCAGTTGTGGTTTCTGAGTTTTGGAGTTGGTTTTTCCGTGTTTCGTTTTTCATCTTACTCTCCCATCGTATTCGCGTTTTTCTTTGATGGGGTCGATGGGATGGATCGATGCCTACGCTATAGGCTGACGCTAGCCTTCTATGCCCTTGGCCGGATGTGCAGAGTTTTTTTTTCTCGTTCTCGCTTGTTTTGGTCCGTTGCGTCTGACAGGCGGTGTTTTCATTGCGTTTGTTCATTCACACACCTCATCTTCGTCCTCTTTTAAATTCTTTCCGAGGAGCGGTTCGTGCTGTTAGGTTAACAGGCCGCGTTGTTGGGCTAATAGGCGTTCCTTCCGAGTCGTTTTGCTTCTCTCTCTCTCTCGTTTAATACTTCGGTGATTTTTCGTTTGTCCGTTGGTTGTTTGGCGGTCTTGTGGGCTTTTATTTCTCCAGCGTCGTCTCGTGCATGTGTAGAGATGACGATAGAGACGACGA
Source organism: Flammula alnicola (assembly GCA_015499995.1). NCBI lineage: Eukaryota > Fungi > Basidiomycota > Agaricomycetes > Agaricales > Strophariaceae > Flammula > Flammula alnicola. The sequence goes on from JADNRV010000281.1 coordinate 52,763, forward strand.
TGGAGTCTCGCAGTGTGGAGGCAGTACGAGGAAGTGGTTATTCGCGGAGGAATAATGGATGCCTCCTATGCCTATCGCCGCTCCTCCTTTTGCCGCGAGCAGAGGATGTCTGGATTCTGTTGAGCAATCCAGCTCCGCCTCTGTTTCTTCTTTTTTCGCTTCCTTCGTGTTGCTCTTCGTTTTCACAAGGGGGTTTTCGTGATGCAGGTCGTGGTTGTTCGATTGTTCTTTTTTCCTTCCTCCTCTTTTCTCTCTTTTCTCGCGGCGTCTGCTGAGAGATCAGAGTATCCGGCGACCGTATTTCTGCTGTCATGTTTGGACTCTTGGATCGTGTTTCGCGTAGGCTAGACCCTCATGCGGTGTTCTTGCTTAACAGCTTCAGTCATCTCGTGCTCTCGTCTTCCGTTTTCTGTCTATTGTTCTTCATTCTTGTTTTTCCCTCGCCTCTTATGTCTTTCTCACCTCGAAGCATCATCGTGCTAACATCCTCGCTCTTTTCTTCATCCCTTTCCAACACAGATGTCTGCGGAACAACTGGACGAGCACAAGAGATCCGAGACCAGGCCGGAATCTACTTCCTCCGTATAATGCCTCCAAGGATCCCTGAGCGTGCGCCACCGGTGCGGCGGATGTGCATGTGCATTCTGGGCTGCTGGAGGACCTGCAGGCGTTGATTTCGAAGCGCCATATGACCGTGCCATCTCCAGTCATGGACATGTTGGCCGCGGAACAACTGATTGAGGTGCAGGCGGTGGCGGTGAAAGGAAGAGACCCGAATAACGAGCTCCTGAAGATGACACTAACTCGCCCTGCCGGTCAAGGTGGCCTCGCGTATGGAGACATACGAGGCTGGGCTGCCGTTGGGCGAGAGTGATGTGTTGTTGAACTTGGTGGTACGTTGATTCCCGTTTTCTTTCTTGTTTCAGGTTATTCGACTGCTTTTGCTGATCTAATCCTTCTTTGCCATCAGGTAAATAAGATGTTGACGCACATCGCACCGTGGGCGGCTAGCAATACACCTCTGCTGGTGCAGACGCGTCTGCTTGGGGTTTTGGTGGTGACGAAGATAGGTTGTCGGGAGATAGAGACGTTTTTGAAGTCGTGGGGCTGGAGGGATGTCAAAGGCGTCAGGTCGTTCTAGAAATGAGTCCGAAGGAAGTTTGGGTGCCTGTGCTTGTCGATAGGTACTTCCGATTTCTATTGCTGGTTAAGAAATTTACAGTGATTTATCTGCGTTGGTCGATACATCCGTGGTGACAGCATATGCCATTTCGGAGACACGAGAGCCGCAGAATTGAGTCGAGCAACTTGACTGCTATCAAACGACCTTTTACCTGCATAACGCGGTGACCCTGGACGGACCTTTCCGAGTAACTTATTCAAAAAATCGTGCAGTTATACGGATTTGAAGGCTGTTACAGTTGTCAGTGATCGTGAGCGCCTATTTGCCAACGATCACACTGACCCCATTGACAGGACAGATTAGGACGCCAACATACATTGCCGAGAACTTTGGGATGGAGACAGTCCCAAATCAGGGGTCCTAACGACTGTAGAACGAACTAGAATCAGGCTGGTGATTCTCCGTTGGGCCAGTGGTACTATCATTTACATGGAGATGCAAAAAACTCTGACCTGGCTTTTTAAATACCATATCGTGCTACAATGCTTCAATCATTTGCCTCAAATTTTGGTAGAGACGTACTTTGCTACCTGCGCATTTCGAGTATCTACTTTTGCAGGTGTAGAACAAGGTGTGCGTTTAGAAGAGGCGGTGGTTAAGGCAAGCGATAAGGAGATTCAAATGAAATGTAACGCATATCACATCAAAATTTCGTGCTGATTTCCCTCGATTTCATCACGTTTTGTCACATTTCTTCCATTTCTCCACTCCATCCTGATCCAGGCATTCCTTTAATAGAAAATTAAAAACCGTATAGTAATTAGGGAGCTGAATACTACTACCTATCTTTAAATTTTTATGAAGAGAGACGGAACTGCGAGAGAAATTGGGAGTTTCAAAAAATTTCCCTTCCGAAAGCGGAGTTTTTACATCTCCATGTAAACAGTACTAGTAAATGATAGTAAGCATCAAGGAATTTCCGGCAGGAACGGCAGAGGATAGTACGGACTTGCCCGATGTCGAGCAGCATATTTCTCACGAGTCAGTAGGAAGCGGCTCAAAATTGGCTCAAATGCATTTCTTTCCTTAGCTCTCACTCGTCGACAATTCTCTCAGGCAATCCATAGTACATACATCTGGCATTCAGGTATATTATATTTGGACCTATGGAATAGCCAGCCAGCATGAACGGTTCAAAATAAGTAGGTGGATTATTCCCCATACATGATTGTGCTGACGCAGATGTATACCGAATTGACACTCACCATGGATTGAGGCCTTTATTTCCGTGTTTTTCGGTGTCGCAAGGCGAGTTTCAGTCCGGGTTTCTGCCCTTGAGCATCATGTTTTTCCGTTGACATCTTAATGCAGATTAAGGATTACGTTAGCTACCCATTAAGAAAGACCATCTCTCTCTATTTCTGTTTAAAATCCGGCTATAATCAAGGGAATGAGACCAACGTCAAGCAGACGGCACGCAGTGAGCCTGAGGCCGTCGTACTTCCTAACTATAGGCGGCGGGAAACAAGATCGTGCGTACCGACGCACTGCACAATCTGAAACACAACACACACCTTGATCTAGCAAAAATAAAAAGCGTGCGTGGCGTTGGTCGAACTTCTTTTTCGGAGGAATCGTAACGGCACTCACATCCCTGCACCATATAACTCGGCGTTGACGAGAAGTGGCAACAGGCACAAAACTAAGGCATTCTCATTGACGCTGTGCATGAAACCCAATGGTATGTAGTCAAACACAATTGCCTATATACGTTAGTCGAGGATGGAAAGCTGCTGCGAACTTTTAGCGTACAGTATGTGCTGTTGCGAAGATCTGTTTGATCGGCCGTATCGCGAATTTCGCGATACGAATCGTGCGCAAGTTCAAGTTGCACTCAGTACTATTAGGCATATGGATATATTATTTATACCTTCCGAGTTACAAGTGTTCAGCATTATGGTTATGGTTATTTGGGAGCCAACTCACGTTTCGGGCTTCTTGGGAGGTAAAATTCCATGTGTCGTGGTTCCGTTTCGAAGGAAGATTTCTATTTATTAGTACACATGACATTCGCAAAAGTATCATAGAAATTGTCGTAAAACTGGTCAGGTATCGCACTATAACAGACCCTCAGACAAGCCTTCCCCAATCGCAATCAGTTTTCCACGTTGTCCTCCTCCAATTTTCTCTCTGACTCGATGGACGAGCCGATTAGTGTCTGCGTCGCAGGGGAAGTCATTTACCTCTCGCGCTTTCGTGCCATGAGGTGCAACGTTTATTTACCTCAAGTCCCTAAATTTTAGTTTCCCTGCAACAGGCTCGGCGATGTGAATAAATACCAGGCCCATGGCTCAAGGTAATTCATCGGGAAGAAATGTTATTGGTCAGTCGACAGTGTTGCATTGTGGGAATACTGATTGTTCAGGGTGATCGTCTTCCATTTTGAACAGGGACAGGTTGCGCGCATTCGTTTGGGGGTCTTTCCTCCTGCCTTCCTCAGTTTAGCCTTTCTCAAATAAACACCCAGTTGCCATGCTTCAAAATCAACCCCAATTCCCTTCCCTAAACCCTCTCCCCCGTCCCGCCAGGCTTTTCGTGGCGATTCAGGCCGCGTAATCGCTGGTCAAGTTATTGCCCAGCAGGTGAGACGGAGTCTAAGCCGCCCTTCTGGAATCATACTGACCATTTTTTTTCGCCTATAGGACTACCCAGCAGGGAATTTCTTTCCAGCTGTGATTCTCCAAACACTTACAAGAAGCTCGTTGTACCTCAGCGCATTCGTCATCCATGCCAACAACAGAAATTTCAGCGAGGCCGATGCCAGCTCCGCAACGCTCCTACATTTTCCCAGACACCGTACTCCGGCACATTCTTGCATTCTGTGGGATAAACGAGCCAGTGCGACTGCCACTGCAATCTGATGATCCTCGAGTCTTTGCCCCCGTTTCGAAGCAGTGGCAAAATCTCATCCTAACTCCATCCTTTTGGGACCACATGGATTTCACGCCCGTCCCTCCTGAAAAGATATCGACACTACTTCGTCAGTTCGTTCTATGTCTCCACCGTAGCGGAAACAACTGCCTGGCACTCAATTTCGGTACTATGCTCTACGGCGGATGGGATTTCACAGTGATCGACTCAATCATTATTGCCAACGCTGAACGCATCAAAACCCTAACGTGTCCTCTATACGGACCACAAAGCATCGAAGCTTTCTTGAATATTGAAAGCGGACGCTTCCGGTCTCTGGAGACGGTCGATATTGGCTTCATGAACAGCGCGAACGTACGCCATTCATCGTTCACCATCGAACAGTGGTTAAACTTCACTGTATTCCGCTCCCTTCCAAATATCCGCGAAGTCACCTTGCGCCTCCTAAACGGCCTCCACCCCCTCGACCTTCATGCCCCTTGGGGACAGTTGACCAAGCTTGACATGGGAGCCACCGCCATGACGCCCGAACTCTTTATCAAGATTATACGGCAAGCGGCGTCTGTCAAATATGCCAGTTTTCAAATCAAATTCACTAAACCTGCCCATCCCCAGCTTCGACTCGCACCTAGCGAAGTTACGGTGAAGAAATTGGAAAGTTTGCAGCTCAGGCTCATCTCTCCGACCCAGGACCCTCGCCTCTTCTTCCTCATTCGCTTCCCGAAGCTCAAAGACCTATGGATCGAAATGCGTGGTACTTTTCAGGACTGGGACATGGAGATATATACCAACATTCTTCGCCGCTCGACCAAGTCTCTGCGACGGCTATGGTTGTCTGACTTTCCAGGGCCAATATTCGACACGTCGCCAGAAAATGCGAGGTGGGTCGTCCCGAACAGACGACGCCCCGAAACATCTTATCGCGAGCTGGAGAAGTTCTTCGGCTTTATACGTAACATAAACAGCCTCCATTTGCCACTGGGTATTCACATTCACGCACCAACAATCGAGAAGCTCGTCACGGGGGAGTTGCTTCCTCAGCTAACAACGCTCGAGTGCGGCTCCATAAACGGAAAGCATGTCCTATCCATGGTTAGAAGAAGGAATGAGCGAGTTCTGAGTCCCTCGCCGGTCCCTGGAGCCTCGTACTCGAACCATAAACGCGTCTACTCTTCTCCATGCGCATCATTATCCTATCTCTACCTTGTGATTCCTCAATCAAGTTGTGGACCGGAGGAGGGACAAGATTTCAAGAATGAATTGAAAGTACTCAGGTCGCTTGGTGTCGATTGTGATATAGAACTCACGGATGTTCTGCCGCTCAAGATTGGTAGAGGGCCACAGGAATAGTAGGATGAAATTTCAAAGCATATATAGACTGCTGGCTGTGCCAGAAATGTGTGGACTATTTCATATTGGCCCTTGAAATGGTAGAATGTCATCCACAGATCTGTATGCCCAATACAAGTGCCACTCATCAATAGTGGAAGTAAGAAAATGAGCGCGAGGAGCGCGTCCACGGCCGGAGCATGCCAATCAGCAATTGCGCTGTTGCGTTGCTGTTGCGGCTTATTCAATACGCCCATCAATCTGAAATCTTATCCTACAAAATATGCATATAAATGTGGTTGCCTTTTGACAGAGAATAACGAAGTGCGCCCGTTGGATATAAGAGCTTAGAGAACGGTCTAAAATATGCTCCGTAACATGGGGAGTGAGGATGAGCAGCAGACCAAAGGCTATGCTGCACGGCTCCCCGCTGTCACCTGCGCGTCCTGGGAAAGTTTTCACGTGGGTGTTCTTACCTAAGCCCTGTGATTCCTCTGCACACGGGCTGAGAATGTACAGGGAGAAACGAGATTTCGACTAGAAACTGGAGGTTCGCAGGTCCCTCGGGCTGCCACATAGAACTTAGAGTCCTGCAAATATTGCAGCTCCTGCTGCAACCTGTTGCCCCATTAGTCACCGATTATCGTGCGGTCCACGTGCACAGGACGGATCAAAGTTATTGCTGTGTAAAATCATGCGCTGGAGATCAACGTCCGGGCCTAGACTCTTTGTCACCTCTCTCCTAAGTACCCGTTGGCAGGCGGTAACCGCTCGACACTCCTTTACTTCACTCCGTCATGGCCCTCGGTCCTGCAGCTGCAAAGTTCTTGCCGTATCTCAACTTTACCATTGCCACCGCTGCTCTGGCGTTTCAAACGACAGTTCTCTATCCCTGGCACCATGAGCTGGATGATGCCTTTCAAAAGATGAAGGAAGAACAAGCACGGATGCTCCGGGAGTTTCACGAGCTGAAGATAAAGAGACTAGATGAACTAGAGCGGAAGGTTATAGGTGTAGAAATACGCCAGGATGCGGTATGCGTGATTCCCTCGCTTTTTCACCCCTTGAATTTTACATCAGTGTCTTTGCCAGGCCGAACGGACACGGTGACGTGTAGAACAGCTGATACCTAGACATTAGTGGACCGCATTGTAGGTGAGAGAATGAGATGTATTTGTAACTAATAGACGTTCATAGAGTTAAAGATTATAGATTATTGTTCCTCCTTCCCCTTGCATTCCCATCGCCTCTTCCCTTGTTATTACCCCAACCGCCCTGACTGGGATTGGCGTTGTTGATAAGGTTAGCGACGTGCGTCGGCTCTACAGCAGGTAAGTTCAGGTCCCTCCATTGGGTCTGACCGTGCTTAAACGGGCTATCAAATTCTGCATCCTCCGACGGTCAAGAAATCAACCAGGCTTCCTCCGGTGAGGGCGGGGCTGATTGACATTATTGTGGTCACTGGGCGCGACCCCAAATGGAAAGGGACGGACTGCCGCCCTGATGTCTTTCAGCTCGTTAAGCAAGTTCTCTGCCAGATTAGGCGCAACGAGAAGAATTTAGAGAAGAGAAAGGAGATCGAGGAGTTGTCCGCTGAGTGGGACCGTGTTCATGTCCTGCTCGAATTGCTGACGGTGCGCCTTCGTGTACTCAGTCCGAACTTGTTCCGGCAGAAGCTGTCCGCGACGTAGGGAAGGTCCGAGAGGCAGTAACACTAGATGCAGATCAGTAACGTCTCGCTGTTCCTCACGATTGCTTCTGAACCAACGGACTGAGGTGAACAGGCCGAATGGTGGTATCTAACGGTGCAACTATCCATCTTAGCACAAGCGGTCGCTGTCGTTGGTCCTTGGCCTTCACGTTCCATTCAGCTTGCACGATCCTTTCCTTTCTCCCTCTCTCTACATTCGATCACCTTGTTTGTTTGAGCCGGATGACCAACGGCGAATCGAGCGATGAATTCGTTCCGTAAGACCTGCGCCAAGGCTTAAACCCGGGACCGCGTTTACACCTGGTGTAGGGGCCTTGGAGAGGCCGTCAAACTTTAGTGGTTTACTTGACTCACGATCGTGGTTGAACTTACCACGACTCATCTTTAGATCCAGGTTAGGTTGATCATTGGTTGTTACCGCGCTCTTAGCGATGGGGGTACCGATATCGCCATCGACACTTCCATTCTGTGAAAGAAGGCCAGAACAGGTGCGAATCTTATCTTATCTTGCATACGTTAGTTATGATTTAGATCGTCTTTGTCCCCAAGTATGCAATAGCGCCCCTCGAGAGGAAAGCAGGTCCGAAGCGCTCAAGCGGAAAGCTTTCTCCCAAGAACGAAACGAAGTTCAAAGACCGAAAGGACGAATACGGCAAGGATGTACGATGCTCCAGGCGTGAGTCATGACGTCTGTTTTGGCTTTCTTGCTGAGCCCAGAATCGTTCATCAGCAGCAATGGAAATCCAAGAAGTATGCAGTTGGGGTGCTCTCAATGTCGCCCTTTGTTGGGACCGGACGACATTGCATGGATAAGGAAGACGAGAATGGATAGATCTAGCGCCAGAGAACATGATGCCAGATTCGAGGCATTAACCGGTCTGCAAGGAGAACGTAAAGACTATCTTCCCAGTTAAGTGCAGATTCCGCTCGATGCCAACAGCCTTATCTCTTTGTACAGTGCGCCGCCGAATGCAGAGTTCAAACTTGGAGACAGAGATGTAGGGCGGAAATCGGACATGAAGATGGAAGGTTTCATAGAGTAGGATATGCTTAGTGTCAACTATGGGAGAATTTGATGGAGTGCAGAGAAAAGAGACAAAGGAACGATTGGTTGTGGGATGGTCTCCCTCCTTGGATACGACGGCTTAAAAATTCCGTCCCACCGCCTTGGAGATGTTTAAATGTAAATCTGGGCGCCCCACAGCCAGATCCGAATACTTGATAGAGTTGTGTATGTTGAGATTCTGCGCTCCACTTCTTTTACTAGTACATAAAATAAAGGCTAGGCCTTAAGGTGCCTTTTTCATTCGATGCATTCTGAATCAAGAGCGTTGCATATAATGAAAACGGGAAGCATTTATTTATTGGATATACGAATGTATGCAACTCCACGTAAATTGCGCAGATACGACGGAGTTGGATTCCAGTTTCGCAATGCATTTTCTTGTTGGAACGACTATCTGACAATAATAATTCCACCATAGATCTCCCGGTGCCTTGGATTGAAGTTTTATATTTTAGGGAATGTGCTATCATAGACGATACCTAATTTAGTTGTTCGCCGACTCGTATAGCTCCTCCGGGTTTCGAGGTTAGTCCAGCAAAGGCCAAAGCTCCATTGAGAATCACGCCGAATCTGTGCAGTCTTCCTACATTCCTACCTAACTCCCAACATCATTTAAAGCTGTTTAACCGATTCTCCGCTGCGACTTCTCACCTATGTAGAGGGCTAAATTTAAAAAATTGGAGATGAGTCGACGAATTAGGATCCCAATTTGTCACGGAGTTTACATACCGCTCCAATATGGCTTGCCTGCCTGTGGTTATCGTGGTTAAGTAGCGGAGGGCCTAGAAATCGGCCAATCATGAAGACACTATATCTAGACATAGCCCTTTTAGAGAGTTCGTTCCTCGTTCCCTACAGCGTCGAATGGTGGTTTTTTTGCAGACGTTTTGGGGTTCTTTCGAAAACAGCATGAGATAGATAGAAAAAAACTCGAAGGCCGGATCGTCTCAGCGCCTTGAGCGCTTATAACCTGCTTCTTTTGTTGACCAAGTTATTTGGATCGTCGAAGGACCGATGGCGATCGAGAAAAAGAATCATCGAATGCGAGGAGTGGTAAGGAAAACACCCAGATAGTGAGTCATTCTTAGTCGTGCAAGTATCATTGACTCCTGCACGACTTGTCGTTCGAGAAAAATCTAGAAAGTACCATTAATAATTATTCGCAAGCCTGAACGCAGACTCACGAGTGTCTTATACTAGTCTAAATCATGGTCTGTTCAGGATGCGTCTTTTTTGACCTGAGTTCGTAAGAATTCTGGATCAGGACAGGGGAGTGCCAAATGCGATGCAAAAGCTTGAGAAAAGCGGGATGAAGTTCCGGCATTTGGAACGATTTGTACAATTTCTGGAAGATATTGGCAATGTGTTCGATATATCTTACCGAGGACAAGTAAAAAAAGTGAGCGCGGAGACAAGACAGGAAGAGTAAGGTCGAGTCAAGGTAGGGAGCACAGCCACCTGATTTGTAAGTCCGACCGATCTTATCGAAATTTTTGTTTAGCGTTGATGACCATCGATTCGACTTGCTCTCTACAACCATGCCTCCCTCCGCCTCAAAACAAAAACGCCTCGCAGAGAAAGCTGCAAAGAAGAGTGCTTCTATTGCCACCGGCGATGATTCACCTTCCAACTCCACCCCAGCAGGCTCGGTATACGGTGCAAGCACTCCGCTTACCAGTATGAGCGGTCTGAACAGCAAGGCGGGCAGTCAAGAAGATCTTCTATCCATGGCAAAACTGAACATGGCGACCGATAGGTATGTTTAACATCTGTTCCACATTCGATTTCATTAACACCTCAAACAGGAGCGCCGCAGGAGTGCTTGTTTCTGACGCCAAAGGTCGTGATATCAAAATCGACCAATATACCCTGTCTTTCCATGGACGTCTTCTCATTGAAGGCGCAGAGATTGCCCTGAACTATGGGCAGAGATATGGTCTTCTGGGCGAAAACGGTTCTGGAAAG